>PVHP010004542.1:0-70597 GCA_004024765.1 Zapus hudsonius | reverse complement strand
TTTTTTTTTTTGAGGTAGGGTCTCACTCTAGCTCAGGCTACCTGGAATTCACTATGGAGTCTCAGAGTGGCCTTGAACTCCCAGTGATCCTCCTAACTACCTCCCAAATGCTGCTGGGATTAAAGACCTGATTGAGGCAGGAATTTCTAGGGATGAAGAAAGACACTGAAGATCAGAGAACACCTGGCCTGTCTGCATGGCTGAGAAGTAATAGGCTGAGCCCTTTTCACACACTCCCAAGTCCCCTGTCCTCAGTTTGAGGAGTCAGCTCAGGAAGTGACTGCAGCTTCCACCCTTGTCGTCCTGTACTTGGGCATGCTGGCACTGCCAGGCACTTACTCTGCCTGTCAAGGGCCCAGCCCCCAGCCCAGCACCCACAGGCTTCCCCAGCCCCAGGCGAGGGCAGCTAGAGGGAACAAAGGCGCAGTCTCTAACCGGCTCAGGCCCCCACCCCTCCCTGCCCCTGGCACAGAAGGCCCAGAGCCCCGAGGGAGCCTGACTGCCAAGCAGGCACTTGGCTCCTTGCAAGAGCTCGGCTCTCCCGGGCCCCCACTCTGCAGGGCAAGTGTTCCTTCACCCTGAAAAACCGAGTGCTATGTGGGAAGGCTGATGATAAGAGTTGAACTCAGTCCATGGGTGGCAGAGCCTGTCCTCTGTCCCTGGTCATAGGCTAGGCTGTGAAGGTCCTATGTGATACAAGGGCAGTCTTGGTATAGGACCAGAGAGAGCTAAGAAGACAGGCCCGAGAGGGGTGAGGCTGCTTTCTCCTCTGACCCCACCTTGAACCCAGGATCTTCACTGAAGGGAAGAGCCAGACACAAGGGGGAAACTGAGTCTGTAACTAGGCTTCTCAAGTCCTTTCATGGACTCTACCTGGTTCAGCCAAAAGTGAAGGAAATAATTTATTCTGGAGCTCGCACCCCATCTGCAACAGGGGGGCTTGCCACCCACTGGGAGCCTCATTCCCTAGGGGATCCTTTCCTACTCCCAGCTGCACCTGCCTGTGGGAGCCCAAGACTGTCGACTGTCTGTTGCCCCCGTATGCCCACACCCTACCAGACAAGAATGTGCTCGCCATACCTAACACACAAACTTGGTGTCACTGTGAACTCGCCCACTTTAGAGAGAGGGCAACCTGGCTTCATCCATTCGTGGGTATCTCTGTTGGTCTAAGCCCAGTACCTGGCAGGTTTCTAAGCAAGATGAGACCCATGCCCCACAGAACTGACAACACTCTCACTTCTTCCCAGGCCCCAAGCCCTCACAGAACACCATGACCTCATTTAAAGAAAAAATAATATTTATTTGCAATATAAACAAAGTCCCGTTGCTAGCTCGGGATATATATATATGTATGTATATGTATGTGTGTATATATATATGTGTGTGTTTGTGTGTGTAGGGTCACAAATTTTCCTTCATAAAGTCATAAAGCAAAACTGGCCACCCTCTGGCATACCCTCATTTACACAAATCTGATACATCTTTCTGGGTTTTAAGAATGAGACAGAGAAACCATGTACAGCATGGAAGCTTTTTGTCAATTTCTCGACTGTGGCAAGATTTTCATCTGTTGCCTGAAAGAATCCCTGAAAACCACCCCTGTGAGGTAAGATGCAGTGGGGTGGAGTTTCCGTGGCCTTGCTCACTTGCCCACTATTGGCTCCATCAGGGATCCTGGCCTGACCCCTCCCCACTTTTGGGCCCTGTGGTGCCTGGTGAGAACTGAGGCTGGAGAAGGAATGAAAACCGGAGGCTTTGTGCTGTGGATACTGGGGGAATGAATGGCAGCCGAAGCCCTGTTCTTGCCCTGCCTGCCCCTGCCCTCGGGTTGTAATGGGTACACATTCCCTGCTGATACAAGGCATGGGCAAGACGGGAGCCAGGCAGGCTTCCACAGGGAAAGGAAACTGGGAGGGGCATGGTGAGGGAAAGGACTTGGGGAGGCAGGGCTGGGCCCCACCACCCAAGCTCTTCCCAAGCACTGGGCTCCGTTTCTAGCTACAGAGTGAGAGATGGAGACAGAAGTGGTGGGGAAGTTTATAAAAGGGGCCTCCTAGGCCCCGGCCCTCCTAGGGACTGAACCCAGAGGGCTAATGCTACTGCTTGGCACATCCCCCCAGTCATCTTTAGCAGAACATGGTAGTCACCATCTTCTGCCTCAGAGAGGTCTGCAGGACTCACTCCCAGAGGGCTAAGGGAGGGTAGACAACACAAAGACCACCAGCACAGCTCACCAAGCATGGCATCAGCAGTCAGCCCGAGCAGCTGTGGCACCAAGTCAGGCTGGGCCACAGGTAGGCAACAACATGGCTGGGGGAGGGGGCAGTCCCGATGCCTGGGGAGCAGCACAACCCCCTTCAAGAAGGGCCTGCTGGAGAAATGGAGGCTTCACACATGTGCAAAATGCATTTGGTCAAGAACATGGGATTTGTCTTTTCCATTTAAAAACAAAAACAAAACACACCAATGGTTGCTTTTTGAAATAGGAAGAAAAACAAACCTGGGAACACATCTCACTCTCTTGCAGGATCAAGAAAGGGATGAAATACTGTTTTATACAATCCACTGTTGCATGTAGCCTGAAAATAACACTTTTTGTTAAAAAAAGAAAAAACTCAAGAAGAGCTTGAACACTCTCTGTGCTCCAGGGAGCTTGGGTTTACCTGGCAAAAGTAAAAGTAAACTCAGGTCCATGGATATGTCTTTTTAAAAAGCCAGACTGGCTGGGCCATCAGCTGAATGGCGTGTCCTGGGGCAGAAATGAGGCCCCGCTGGCCCCTGAGCCATGTATCTGAAGGTCAAGGCCTCTCCAGCAAGACCTGCTTTTGGTGGCCTTGCCTGTGAGCTCAGCCACTGCTCAGCCTGGGCCTCTGGACACAGATGACGTCTGTGGGTCTTTCAGGCCAGGGGGTAGCCGGCTTAGGGCCCCTACCAGGTCTTGTGGAGGGTGTTGCGCCCGTCCATCCATGCACTCAGCCTCACGTGGACTCCAGGGTGTTGAGTGGGAACAGGTTGTGGTTGGTGGGCGTGGAGAAATAGAGCTGCTCACTGGGTGCGTGGTTGTCGCATGGACTGCTTAGCCCCAGCGTCCGCTCAAAGTCCAGCAGCTGCCCCATGAAGTTGAAGTTGGGTGAGATGTTGGACTTTTTCCTCTTGACAAAGTCGTAGGCATCGTTGAGGGACAGGTTCATCTTTTGCATCAGGTAGGCCACCGTGACTGTCACGGAGCGGCTGATGCCTGCCAGGCAGTGCACCAGGACTCCGCACTTCTTGGAACGGGCTTCATCTGAAACACAGTGGGCATGGGTCAGGGGGAGGCTATCACCAAGAAGCCTGCCAAACGAGTGGGCATAGGGGTTACAGCAGAAGGGATGGGCACAGAGAGCAACTTGAGGGATCTGGTCAAGCCCAGTGGAGAGGGCCATGCCATGCTTCAGCTCCAAGCCCTGCCCATCCTTGTGCCTGAGGCAAGGAAGGGTCAGCAAACACGAGCTAATGTCACCCCTGAGATCACTGCTATCTCAATACAGACACAAGTGGTGTCACCCACATCCACCATGGCCAGGAAGCCCACTGTGTCAACATGGAATCAGACCCTGAGACAAAGTAACAAGCCCAAGGCCACAGAGGCTCCTAACCCAGCACCCGCTGTCACCAGGCTGTGGCCCAGGGATGGCCTGAGCTTATTCTGATACAGCTCCCACGAGGACATTTCCAGAGCCTCCTGGGAGGCAGGCCTGGGGCAGATTCATGTGAAAGGTAGGAAGCCAGGCCTGGTTCTAACCATGCACTCTGCCCAGCCAGTTCCCAAGACCCGAGCTCCAGTTCCTAAAGACCCAGGGGTGAGGACAACATCTCTTACCATGGCCTTCCACGCCTCCCACCCCACGGCTACCCTCAGATGCCTCTGCACAATATACCCAGGAGGAGTTCCTCAAACACTGGTCAAACCACTGCACAGCACCGGGGAGAGGTCTCTCTCTTCCCCTAGGCCCTGTGGCTGCTGCCATTCTGTGCCATAGTTGTGTTAGGAATGCTGACAGACCCAGGAGGCCGCCCTGAGGTCCTTGAAATCCCTATCTCCCTGATTCCAATCCTACTGGGAGTCAAGCATACAGCTGGCACTCAATAAATGCTCTTCTATACAAAATGACACACAGTTCACCAGTTGTTCTTTACTGCCTCTGGCCTGATGGAGTTTCTCTTCCCTCTCTATACTCACCCGAGGTGAGTCTAGGCTCTGGCACTAGGGAGAGGACTATCAGGAGAGACATAGACATGGCTCTATGAAGCCATGTGGTCTGGCCTTGAGATCTGGGGCAGGGGAAGGTGGGTGGAAGGAAAAGTCTCAGGCATGACATACCAGGGTGTGGGAAGTCCTGGCCCCAACCCCACTCCCAGGTGACCCGTATTGCAACTTTTCCCACCAGCTTTAACTTTGAGCCCTTTTAAGGTGTGGCTCCATCTTGTCCCCCTGAGTCCTATGGGATGCTGGGGCCTGGATTTCTTCATTTGTCAAATAAGAAAAAAATCTTCCCGTTCACCTTCTGCATTCTAGTCTGTCCTTGCTCCCCACTAGCTATGGAGGAAGCTTTCAAGGATAAAAGTGTTCAGCCCGGGAAACCTGGGGTCCCTCTCTCTCTCTCTCTCTCTCTCTCTCTCTCCCCTTTCCACTCTTTGGGGGAGTTCAAATGTGGAGGCAGCACCCCCAGCCCTCTTAGCTTTCTCCCTTGGGGCAAGGCTGGAGGCTCCAGGGAGCCCCTCCTCCAGGCCTCTGCCTCCTTCCTTCCTTCCTTCCTCCCAGCCAGGCACCTAGTTTGGGTTCCCAGTAAGCGGATGAGGCGGGGAAGCCTCCCACTTCCTGTTATTAAAGCTAGCCCAACCCAGCTGACACCAAACGCCCTCCGCTGGACAGAGCTGCCATCAATCACTGACTGCCCAGGTCACCGTCACACCCACCCCATGGAGGTTAGGCAGAAACACTGAGGCACCCGGCTCAGAGAATACAGGGTTTATGTTTATCCCAAGCCTGTGTCCCTTCCTTGGCAGCCTGGGTGAGATCGGAGGCCAGGGGAGATGACCTCCAGTCCAGCTGGCTGAGGAGGAAGCAGGAGGGAGGGGGAGCCTGAGTCAGCTGAGGCCAGGGACCAAGGCCTTCCTCAGGCTGCTTCCACTTCTGCCCGCCCCCTAGCCTCTACACCAGCCCCACAGGCAACTATGAGTAGCTGGGTCCCAGAGAGGCACTCGGGGGCATCACATGCCCCTAGCTGCAGTTTGGGGTTCTCCGACTACCTTCCAGTGTCTCAGGTCTACAGTAAAGTCCAATGAGGCATCATGACAGACCCATCCTGGATGCAGAACAAGCGGAGCCCACGGAAGTCTGTGAGCCTGTGATGTTTCAGTTGCTGAGCCCAAAGCAACAGCAAAGCAGAACAACATAGGTCTGGACAGCGAAGAGCCTACGAGAGCTGGGGGAGCCAGGACTAAGGAACCAGCTCAGGTGCTGACAGGTAGAGAGGGGCCTGAGGGACTCAGTGAGTCACAGCAGGCATGGGTACACCCACGGGCACACGCCGGCACATGCAGAGCACACACGGGTCTCAACAGGCCCTGAGATATCCAGTAGGGCAGGGGCTACACCCAGCGTCCCTTAACACGCTTTGCCGCACCCACCCACCCACTCTGCCCAGCGCACAGATGTACCTACCTATGAAGCTAATGGCCTCAGGAAAGAACTGGGAGAGGTTCTGGCTCCAGTGGTCAGAGATGGGAATCTGTTTATAGGTGAACTCGCCGCCGTGCTCAAAGGCGTTGGGCAGGTTGGGTGTGACGTTGAGGATATATTTGATGCCGTACTTGCCAAGTACATCCAGGTTGGTGGAGTCCTTGGCGCAGCCGAGGTAGAGGTAGGGCAGGATCTGGACTGGAAAGGCTGGCTGGCTAGATGGTAGGGGGCTGCCATCTGACTCAGTGGCACTGCTAGGCAGCTCTCGGTCGGACTCACCATCTGAGCAGTCAGAGCTGATGCGTAGGCCCCCCAAACCCAGCACCGAGCTGGGTGGTGAGCCACTGGGTGAAGATGAGCTGTCCACATTTGTCTCACAATGCTCCGAGTATTCTGTCTGGAACTTGTTGAAACCACCTGTGGCCAGGATGAGAAGGAGCATGGTGAGAGTCCAAAAGGACCATCATGGCCAGGACTCTCCATGCCCAGTGCCACACCACCAATGGCCAACACAGGCCATGTCAATCATGCTACATGTGCACCCTCTCATGAATTCTTGACATCTGAACTATGACCCCCTTCACAGATGAGGACACTGAGCCCTTTCTCACACCACCTCAGGGCCACTGGCCATACCACTTGCTCAGGGCACTTGAGGACAACCCTCAGCTGGTTCCTCCTATGAGTGCTCAGTAGCAGCTAAGGGTTAAAGGAAAGCCCATAATCCTGTCTCAGGTCAGCACCTGTGTGTCTGCAACTCCCTCTTCCAGATGACAGGAGCCAGAGCCACATCTGGGTGGTGTGATGGTACTGTTGGTCCTTTCCTTAGCAGAGGCAGGTTCATTAAACAGGTACCAGTTCCACTTTCTCTGGAACCTTCCCTTCAACATTAAGGTCCCCACCCTTCTACAGCATCAGACCCACAGAGGTGGCGGCCATGGGGGAGGGGGCTATACAAGGGAAGAAGAGATGGGGAGATCTTTGCAGCAAGGCATGGGCCCTGCGCCCGAGGGTGCCGCAGGCCTCCCCTCCCCTCCCCTCCCCTCCTGCCCCGCTGCCAGCGAGAGGCCATTTTGGAATGTTAATTGGAAACACCGGCTGCAGCCACTAGTCCCCCCCCTCCCATGTCTCCCCCTTCCAGAAGCTCTGGGGCAGCAGACGGAGGACCTGTCTGCCCCTCCCCCCAACCTGGGCCAGGACAGCGGACACTGCCCACATGCTACCCAAGCGGCTTCAAGAGACAGCAATCCGGGGTGGTGGGGCCATGCTGGGAACCCGGAGACACCAACAGAAAAGGTCCCCACGCACAGGAGGTTGGATAGTATCATGAAAGGTGACCTCCCTGACCCTAGCCTTCAGGGACACGGCCAGCCCTGTGCTTTGCACCTTCAGGCTTCCAGAAGGCAGTTTTTCCCTCTTTAAAGCTCAGATGGTGCCTGTGCACTACGGTCGCACGGGGGGGGGGGTGCGGTGGGGGGATGGGGAAGGATAAAGAAAACCCAGGCGGGGAAAGTTTGTTCTGCTCACTCGAATCGTGCTGAGAAAGGGGGCGCTGAGTGGGTCTCCAGCGCCTGCTAAACCTACACCTTGGGGTATGGATCCCGGGAGGCGGATTCGGGCCAGGGGCGACGTGGCGCCTGGCCTGGCCGAGCGTGCGGCGCTAGGGAGAGGTGGTGGAGCCCCGATCCGCACCGGGGCGAGGTGCTGCTCACCTTGGAGGTAGTAGGCCTGGCAGCCGTCGTCGCGCAGCTTCTGCAGGAGCAGGCCGAGCACCGAGGCAGGCGCACCGGGCTCCGGCTGCCACTCGGCCGTGGCCTCGTCGTAGAGCAGCACGGTGGCCGCCTTGCAGCGCGTGGCGAAGCGCTCCTTGTCGGCGTGGTTGGGGATGATGGAGCGGATGGGCAGGTTGCCCTTGCGCAGGCGGCGCAGCATGAGGCCCGGGATGGCCAGGTTGATGGCCGTCTCGATGTGCGACGACTCGAAGAGCTCGTGCGGCCGGCAGTCGAGCAGCAGCAGGGACGCGCCGCCGCGCGCCTCCAGCTCCTCCTGCAGCCACTCGGCGCTCTTGCAGGGCATGGCTCCGGGCCCCGTGGTCGCGCCCGCTCCGGTGCCCACGCCGGACCCAGACCCCGCACCGGGCTCCGACCCCGCCGCCCGGGTGCCCCCAGCCGCCGCCGCCGCCGCCGCCCCCGAAGCCGACATGTGCGCCCGCGCTGGGGGGCCGCCGAGCTGGTGTTTCATGGGGAGCGCGGGCGGCCCGGGGCCGGGGCCGGGCAGCTGCTGTGCCCTGGGACGGCGCCCCGGCCGCGTCTCCGGGCGCCCGCCGCCCGCCGAGCTGCGCGCCCGCCGCCCCGGCCTCCCGGCCTCCCGGCCTCCCGGCCTCAGTCCCGCCGCGCCGCCCGGCCGGCCCTCCGCGCGCGCCGCGGCCTGACAGCCCCAATTAAACCGCGGCGGCGGCGGCCGCGCGCCCGGGCGTCCTGGGGGGCGGGGCCGCGCGCCCCGCGCTCCCGCTTAAAGGCACCGCGCCGCCGCCCCGCCCCGCGGGCAGAGCCCCAGCGCCCCGGGTCGCGCGCGCTGGGCGACCGGGGCCCCCGCTTCTGTCGCCTCGCTCAGCTCACCACGGGCCACGACCTGCCCCAGGGCCTTCTTCCTCGGGCTGGCTGAGCTCCCAGGTCTCCGGTACCCGATCCGGGGAGGCTGCCCTGGGGGCGCCCTCGCCTGCCATCCCACCCCACATTCATACGAGCAGAGTTTCTTCCGGACCCAGCCAGGCCCTCCTCCTCCTGCCTGCTATCCTAGTCCATTCATTCTTTTTTATTGTTTTTCAAAGTAGGGTCTCGCTCCAGCCCAGGCTGACCTGGAACTCACTATGTGGTCTCAGGGTGGCCTTGAACTCAGGAGTGCTGGGATTAAAGCCGTGCGCCACCACGCCCGGTTCTCATTCATTTTTTCATTGGGTTCATTCAACTAATGGAAATTGACCTCCTACTACGCTCCAGGGACTGTTAGGTGTTTTAGGCGACCCCTGGCGGTCACAAGCTACGAAAACAGAGTTGGAGGGTCTGCCTCACCCCAGCCCACCGAGGTGACTGCTGCGGAGGGTAGGATGCTCAGAGGCCGCTGTCACCCTCGGTAAGCAGAACAGAAGAAATCCTGAAAGGACCGTCCCTGAGAAAAGGAACCGAGCCCTTTAAGAAAGCTTTACCAGGGGGGTGGTACCTCGCAGAGTGAAGTGCCACGTGACTTCTCCACGGGAGCGGGAGGGGGGAAGCGCTTTTCCTAATCAGCTTTCCTGTGTTGACCAATCAACTTTCTCGGTAGGCCGGTCCGCATTGCGCAGATGGTCAATCACGGCCGGGGGCGGGGCCCGAGGCGGGTTCCGCCCTGCGCGGGAAGTGGGCGTGGCCTCGGCTTGGGCTCCCGGGCGGGCGGGGCCGAGGAGGTGAATGGATCTGCAGGTAGGGTTGAAACAAAGCGGTCCGACTCAGGCAGCGCGCGTGCGCAGGACCTGCAGCGCTTTCTCAACCGAGGTCTTTCCCTGGGAGGGGTGACAGTCAGGGTGCCCCAGCTCCTAGGAGCTTAACTCCTCCACTCTATTCGATGCTCACCACCTCTGAGCCACCTGGCTCCGCCCCCCGCCGGTGTGGAAGTGGGTATCAGGTCAGGGTGATAGTGTACCCACCCCAATGTTGCAGGACAAGAGGGGTCCTACAGGGCCTGTGTCCCAGATGTCTCTCCATCCTCACTCCCACAAAGGTCACAACAGGGAAGGGTCTTGTCAGAGGGCATAGGATCCCCAGAAGTGAAGGAGACTTGACCCTTTTGCCCAGGGTTGTCCAGGGGTGACCGAGTTAGAGCTTCCAGGGTCTGAGAGGCTGAAACCTAGTCTGGCCTGCTACTTGCGAGTGTACCGTATGACCTGAGTATGGTTCTCACCTCCCAGCCTCAGTTTCCCCAATGTGCCAGTTTGGACAATATTCATCTAGGGTGACATCCACTGAAGCCGCACTCCTGGGGGGCCATCTGGGTGCTGGTTGTCAGGAAGGGAGGCAGCAGCAGGCCCCCAGGGGCAGCAGGCCTGGGCATCAGGCATGCCTGGGGCTGGAGCAGCTGCAGCCACACTCCCCTCTCCACACACCAGCACCCAGCAACCTGTTGGCCTGTTTGTTTTTTGTTTGTTTGTTTTCGAGAAAGGGTCTTCTCTAGCCCAGGCTGACCTGGAATTCACTATGTAGTCTCAGGGTGGCCTTGAACTCATGACGATCCTCCTGCCTCTACCTCTCCATGCGGGGATTAAAGGCATGTGCCACCATGCCTGACTGCACTTCTCTGCACCATGAGGGGTGGTTAAATGCTAGTCTGGGTGTCTTCCCAGACCCACAGCAGGGTAAAGAGACCTCTGGGTGCTATTCTCTAATTGAAGCCTTGCTCTGCTAGGATGGTGTCAGGCAGACATCCACAGAGGGGCAGCCAGTGTCACATTAACAGGAGGCTTCTGCTGTCCTTGGGTGAGGCTGAGACATGGGTCCCACTGCGAAGAGGCTTGCCTGCTTGCAAGTGCTTGATGAGGAATTTGTTCCAGCTGTGCCCAGTGAGGGCTCAGCTGAAATGGGTACATCATTGGTTCTCTCTCAGTCTCAACCCTGTCCTGGAGAGAGGACATATTAGTTTGTGATATCTCATGGCCCCTCTCCCCTCTAGGATCCCCTGGGGAGGCATCTGCTTATAGGATGATGGGAAGATTGTGGAATCGGAGAAGCAGGGATGGAAAGAGGCAGGGTTTCCAGGAGAGCGGAAGGGAGGACATGTGGGGAGGTGACAGTGAGACAGAAGGTGCTGGCTGGGCTTGTGCCTCCATCACCAGGTTGGAGCTTTGCTTCTGCATGGATACCCTGCAGCTGGGAACTTCTAAAGATGCTGGGAGAGCCGGGGCGTGGTGGCGCACGTCTTTAATCCCAGCACTTGGGAGGCAGAGGTAGGAGGATCACCATGAGTTCAAGGCCACCCTGAGAGTACATAGTGAATTCCAGGTCAGCCTGGACTAGAGTGAGACCCTACCTCAAAAAACCAAAATAAAATAAAATAAAATAAAAGATTCTGGGAGAAGGTTTTTCATGGTGGGAACCTGGTGCCCTGGGTGGGATCTTGGAATCAAAAACATTCTCAGGCTGGAGAGATGGCTCAGCAGTTAAAGGCACTTGCTTTCAAAGCCTAACGACCCAAGTTTGATTTCCCAGTACCCATGTGAAGCCTGCTGCACAAAGAGGTGCATGCATCCATTCTCCCTGTCTCTTCTCTAGCTCTCTCTGCTTGCAAATAAATAAAGTGTTCTCCCTCACTTGTGGCTCATAGTAGAGGTGCCCTGCTCACCAGGGTCTGGGTGAAGGGGTGGGAAGTGACCCTCAGAGTAAGTCAGGGTCCCTGTGATAAGGGAGTCCCAGAAGGGGAAGTGCAGATGGGTTTGCTTGAGCTCTCTGTGACCTCTCCCACACCTTTTGGTAATCTAATCCCTCAGCCTGGTCAGTTTTTGCCCCCAAGCCTTTGCCTATTTTCTGATTCCAGCTCGATGTCACCCTCCTCGAAGTCTCCCCGGATCCTCCAGCCTAGATCAGGCAGCTGCTCCCAGAACCCCATCTCCATCCTGTTCTGCTCCATCACAGCTTCTGCTCAGCACTCAGACATCCTCAGTTTGGGTGCCCAATGACATGTGTCTGCCTGTTTCACTTCTTCCAATAATCACTCCAGTGCCAGGCCAGAATCCACAAGGCATGTTTGGAGCTGCCTTCCATGTCAGTGCACATCTAAGCTAGAATGACACTGTCAAGGGCCTTCTGGGCAGGGCAAGCCTGGCCATGATGGTGGGTGGTTTCCTAACCCTTTACCGTTTTCTTTCTTTTTTTCTTCTTTCCAGGCAAGGTCTCACTGTAGCCCAAGCCAACCTGGAATTTATTCTGTAGCACATGCTAGCCTCAAATTCCCATGTAGATCTCCTCCTGCCTCAGTCTCCTGAGTGCTGAGATTAAAGGTGTGAGCCACCACACAGGGTCCCATTTACTGTTTTTCTAAGAGGAACTGAGGGTGCCCAAGAGAGCATGTGAGCTGTTGTGTGACCCTCTTCCCCAACCAGGTGGCTTGGTAACCCAGGAACTGGGTCACCAAGAACAGTCTAAGCATCTTGGAAACAGATCCAGAATATATGGGTGTGCCAGGGCCTCAAGCCACAGCAAATGAACTCCAGATGCATGCACCACTTTGTGCATCTGGCTTTATGTGGGTGCTGGGGAATCAAACCCTGGTCGTTAGGCCTTGCAGGCAAGTGCCTTAATGGCTGAGCCATTTCTCCAGCCCAGATACAGACTCTCTTGTCCTTGAGCCTTGGAATAGCTTGCCAAATCCTTATGGATTACCTACCTTGGTTGGTATGATAACAAGTAACACCTAAGCTGGGTCAGGAATGGACTGTGAAGGCTAGCAACTCTCCTGCTCTAGAAGGAACTCAAAGCTGTATACCCACGTGTGCATCTACATGTACACGCAGAACATGTGACCCCCATACAGACCCCCAAGCCATAGCCATACAGATATACTGATGATCCACATATACTCAACATGTGCACATATGCTGTAATATACACACATTTCTGGAATTTGCCACTCCTGTTCAGGGGTGTCTACAGCCAGGTCCCCATAGAGACGTTGTCACTGGGCTGGTGGGAAACATACTTCTCTCTCCATTCATCTGAGCTCATCCCCTGTTGGCTAGTACTGGGGTCTCTATGGTTTGGTTTCAACTTCTTCATGGATGGGCTGGAGAGATGGCTCAGAGGTTAAGGCACTTGCTTCCAGTGCCTAAGGCCCCAGGTTCAATTTCTCAAGACCCACATAAGCCAAACCCACAAGGTGGTGGCCCTGGTGCGCTCTCTCTCTCTCTCTCTCTCTCTCTCTCTCTCTCTCTCCTCTCTCTCTCTCTCTCTTCTCTGTATCTCTCGCTTGAAAATGAATAAATAAAATATTTTTTTTAAAATATTTTATTTATTCATTTTCAAGCAGAGAGAGAGAGAGAGAGAGAGAGAGAGAGAGAAAACGAACCTAAATAAAATATTTTTAAAAGTTCTGAATGGAAAATGATTCTACCCTTGTCTGAGTCCTACCTTCTTCCTGGCAAGGGGCTGCCAGCCTCTGCAGGCAGCAACATGGCACAGAGAAGCTGGGGATCTGCCTCGAGGTGTTGGGAGCAAGTGGATGAGAATGCAGGGAGGGCCCTGGGGAGCAAACAGCCATGACAAGAGACAAGGCCATGCCCAAGGCAGTTAGAGCCCAAGACTTGACAAGATAGAAGCCATGGCTTGGGAAGTTTGTGGGGAGAAGGCAGAGGAGCCAGCCAAGCCTTAGACCAGCCTCCTACCCACTCATTCTGAATGTTTGTCCTGTGCAGAGAAGTGCGGGTTCCGTTGTCCAGCGGACAGAGTCTCTTAGCTTTCCTCTCTACATGGAGTCCCCAGGGCCGCTTACTTTGAGAGTGTCTGGGGATAAAGAGCTCAGTGGATAAAGACTGGGCTCTGAGCACAGTGGCTCATGCCTTTAGTCTCAGCACTCAGGAGGCCAAGGAAGGAGGATCAGTGTGAGTTAGAGGCCACCCTGAGACTACAGAGTGAAATCCAGGTCAGCCTGGGCTGGAGTGAGACCCTACATCAAAAAACAAACAAAAAAAAAGGAAAGGAAAAGAAAGAACATGCCATGCAACATGAACACCTGAGCTCAGACCTCTGGCGCCCATGAAAAGCTGTCTGCGGCTGTGTGAGCGGCCATAATACCAGCACTTCTACAGTGACGCTGGAGATGGAGACGGAGAGCCTCACCTGGTAAACTCAGCAAGTAAGAGTCGCTCTCCCCTCCCAGTTTAAAAATATTTATTTTTTATTAATCACATAATTTTATTTCTATTGTCAAATTACTTATATAACAAGCCTAGAGTGTATCATTCATTTGCCTTTCAACCTTCCACTTTTGAATTTTAGCATGATTAATTTTAGTAAATATGTATACATCATCTTTAATGCAATCACAAGTTGTTATTGAATATTTATCTTTTGAAGTCTTCATATGTTACCAACAATTAGTTCAAGTTATCTTTCCAGCCTGTTATTTTATTAAAAAGGCAATTTGTAGATATATTTTCATCTGAGTAAAGTTTGCAAACAGCTTGAACTCATGGCAATCCTCCTACCCCAGCCTTCCAAGTGCTGCTGGGATTATAGGTGTGAACTAACACACATGGCTTCATCTTTCTTTTGTTGTTGCTTTTTGTTTTTGAGGTAGGGTCTCACTCTAGCCCAGGCTGACCTGGAATTCACTACTTAGTCTCAGGGTGGCCTTGAACTCATGGTGATCCTCCTACCTCTGCCTCCCGAGTGCTGGGATTAAAGGCATGAGACACCATGCCCTGCCACTTTATTTTTTTAATTTATCTTTATTATCAATAATTAGATACATTGTATGAGTAAATCTTGTGATGGTACCCCCATTTCTCTCCTCTCTGTCCCCAACCCACTGGGGACTCTCCTCAGTAGACATACTGGATTTGTCCACGGGTATGGATTTATGGATAGCACAAGAGGCAGTCAGTTCCCCACCCCCCTTGGGTGTTGTTACTGAGGGGGGCGATGTCTTTGGATATTCTCCTCCACCATGGCTCTTACAATCTTTCCGCTCCCTCTTCTGCTCAGTTCCCTGAGTCATGGTGGGTGAGTTTTAAGTCAGCTTTATTGTTGAGATCTTAAGTGTCTCTGGACTTCTGCTTTGGGCTGTGTTGGGTATCGTTGTTGTCTGTCTCCATTGACCTTTCCTGGGTTATTTGACTTGCAGTGGGGTTTATCTCGCCACTTTCTCATAGGTTTCATTTGGGCCCCTTTTTTATTTTGGATTGAATCTGGAGATCACTAATTTGGCTAGCCCCTGGGATCCTCCAGTCTCCACCTCCTCAGAACTGGGATCATAATGGCTGTGGTCAGCCATGACCTGCTTTTATGTGGGTGTTGGGGATCCAGACTCAGGAATTTGCTGATTGAGCCTCTGAAGGGCTCTGGCTGTGGGACGACATCTTTCCCACCTGGTTTCTTCGGGGTCTTAGCTCCACATCCTCCCCCGTGGGGTCCAGTATTTTCGACCCTTTTTCTACAAGGCAAGACAATGCACAGGGCCTGGGGTATCATCTCTGTGCCTTCACCTGGTCAGGCTCCCTTTTGTCACTAAAGTCCCACCATTGCCAGCCTGCTGTGCCCTCACTCCGTGGCCCACCTCTTGTTTCCCCTCCTTAGTCTTACACTCATCCCAGAGTAGGGCTCGTTTGACTGCTCTACAGATGGGAAAACTGAGGCCCAGAAAGGGAAGTGTCTGGCCCACAGGCTTGGCACTGGGCCCTGTCAGTTACTCACTTACCCATAGGGCCTCTAGTGAGTCACTGTGGCCCAGGTGATGGGAAGGAAACATAAACACAGGCAGGTGGGAAGGGCCGTCTAGGGGGGAGGGTGTAGGCCCGCCTGGGGCTCCTAGTCTGAGTTCCCACACACAGGCCCCCCTGGGCTTACTGGCCAGGTGCACACCTGTGTCTCATCATGTTCCCTTCTGGCCTTGCATCTGGACTTTGTGTCAGCCCTTTGACAGATGAGGAAACTGAGGTCCATGGTCACAAGTCAAGCTATGGTAGCAGGCTGGGCCCTGTATTAGAACCCAGAGTGCCTTTTCCCTAGACAGGGGTCCTCAACTGGTGTCAGGCTTCTCTGGCTTCTTCTCATGGGGGGGCTAAATGAGGGGTGCAGGCAGCTACTTCCGTCCATAGAGGGGCTGCTAAGTGCCTGGAAGACGTGTAGTGTAATGTCGCAGGTCTCTCTGCCTTCTGTCACTACCCCATTGCTCAGGCCCCGCCTCCAACCCCACATGGCAGCCGCAGGATCTCCATGCTCCTTTCCTGCTCCCCAGCCTCCTGCTGTCCCTGGCACCATCTTTCCTTTGTCCTTTCCCTCCTTTCCTTTAGGGCCTCGGAGTCTCGCTGCTGTCCACTCTCCCTCCCTCATTTGGCTGTCTGTAGTGGCCTTGCCCCGCAGGTCCTCACTGCTAGGGTGGTGGGGCGGACTGGACCCCTCTGCTAGAACGCTCCTCTCCTTTGACTCCTTTACCTTCCCCAGACTCACCTGTCTCCCTGATGGCCAGAGTGAGGACCTGTGAAGTGGCTG
The DNA here is from genome assembly GCA_004024765.1 of Zapus hudsonius. Classification (NCBI taxonomy): domain Eukaryota; kingdom Metazoa; phylum Chordata; class Mammalia; order Rodentia; family Dipodidae; genus Zapus; species Zapus hudsonius. Next base: position 54,637 of record PVHP010004542.1, on the reverse strand, counting down.
GGTCAGGATTAGAACCCAAGCATACTTCTAGAAACTTCTGTATAGTTGGCCAAAAGCATATAGTCCTATGACTTAAAGCATCTTTAGATTGTCCCTGCCATGTGGACATGATGTGTTTCTGGAAGCCTCTCACTCCCATTGCCCACGTAGGCCTCCGCATGTCCCACCTGACCTTTCCAGTCCCTCAGTGGTAATCCCCTGGAGCCAGAAGGTTTGCTACATGAACCCCTGCTCTCCCCACCTGGCAGAGGCTCTCCTTCCCCTACCAGGTGTAGCATATCCCTCCCTGGCAGGCTAAGCCACATCTTGCCCTAAAAGGTAGGCAGGGCAGAGAGGGAAAGGGGATCCCTGCTCCAAAATGTCCCATTCCCCACATACCCAGCATGCCCCTCTCTCTCCCATGATACCCCATGAGCCCACCTTAGACTCTAGGGAAGGAAGTGGGGCTTTGGGGAGCAGGGTCCTTAGCTGCCTGCCGTGGCTCATGGTGGCACTCTGGGCTTCCGACACCAAGCTTTTTGTCCTTTCAAGACCACCTGTGTCAAGAAGGACCCCGGAGTCCATGTGAGTTGAGCGGGGCTGTGAGCAATGGCAAACAGTGACGGAGTTGAGGTGTTCTGGTTCTTTCCAAACCTGCCTATGGTTTTTGACCTGTAGAGGCAGGAACTCTTGACAATGAAGCCAGTCCCATCTTTGAGGCAGGGAGGATAGCGCAGGCCAGGAATTCCCAGGGCACCTGGCCTGGGTTGGGCGGATGTGCCAGGGGCCTGGGCTGGGCCTGCCTTGGGTGGGCAGGTCTCTCTCTAGCTGCTAGGTCTAATTACCTCATTAGCATCAGCCTGCCGCCTGGGCCTGTCTGCTCCCCTCCCTGGCAGCCCACGCAGCCCTGTTTTTCAGGAATCCCTCCTATGAGGCATTGATAGTGACAAGGACGGTGACACAATGACACTGGCCTGGCCCAAGCATGCTTTCACACCTAGTGTGTCCCACACAGGCTGGGCTGAGCTGCCTGTGGGGAGCTGAGTGGCCTTTTCCCAGACCAACAGTACCAGGAAACAGAACAGGGGATGCCCCCCCTGGTCCCACCCAGTCCACACGAGCACCATGCCCCAAGGTTGGGAGGTTCCCCACTCCACGAAGCCTGTGAAGGCCTGCACCAGTGACTTTGACTCTTGGGGCTCCTCTGAGCTTGGACAGGGGCCAGCTCTGGCAGACCCTCCTGTCCTCCTGGCTCTCGGCATGGCTCAGGCAGTCTTCATCAGAAGAAAGATGGCTCTGACATCCTTTTCCAGGCAAGGCAAGCTTCTGCTTGGGGAGGTGTTTGACTAGAGCTGGGACTCTCCACACAGAACCACAGGCCTAGCCCCAGAACCGGGGCTGAGAAGTGGCTGGATTTCTCAGGCCCTGGGTTCTGCCCAGACTCAGGGTTTTAGGGGCCACATGAACCACAGGCCCAGGGCACTGTCTGCTATCTGTCGACTCAGATGGTTTCAGGTGGGGTCCCAGACCCACCTGCTCCCAGGGGAAAGCCCAGCAGGTTCTCTGCTGTCAGAGAAGGGCCCTTTGTGGCCAATAGCCCCTGACCTGGTTCACCTGTGCCACCTACCAGACCCTGCGCCAGTGGCTCTCAGGTGACCAAGATGTGAGTGTGTAGTGTGCACCGGTGCACAGGGCAGGGGAGAGAGAGGTGGCAGGGATTGGAACTTTCAGAACCATTGGTTCCAGCTGCAGTGCTCCGCTGCCTCCCCAGCTCATTCTTTCTCTAGACTGGGCTGTGAGGTCTATATAAGGCCACTGTGGCAGGAAAGGCCCATATGAAGGCCCCGGGTCTTCCTCACCCCCGCTGGCTCTCCTTGTGCCCAGACAGGGCAAGGGCCCAGGGCAGGTGAGGACCCCAGTGGGAAGGTGTCCTGTGGCAGAGGGCCCGGGGATCTGAGGGCAGTGCCGCGTGGGCCAAGGCTGGTCTCAGAGCAGGAAGTGGAGACAAGGGAGTGCTCTGAAGCCTAGTGATGGCCGGATAGCAGTGTGGCACCCAACACTCCACGCCTGCCTGTGCCAGGCACTGGCACGGTGCCGGCACACCCACGAGGCTCCAGCCTGGCTCAAGTGACTTCCAGTCTTGAGCTTTGGCCATACCAGCCCCCAGCTGGCTCCTGCTCCGGTTCCTAGCTGTCACCTCCATTGAATTCCCCCCTTTCCTCAGAACCGGCCAACAATTCCTGCTCAGCGCCTTAGGAGCCATTCCTATTAGGAGATTCCTTCCTGCTTTGCCCCTAGCATTTTCCAGCGTGTTCCGCAGCACCCCAGGCTCACAGGTACACCTCCATAAAAAGGCTCATGTGGTCACACATCTGGAATCAACCTCACTGTACAGGAATGTGTTCAAGGTTCTGACAAGTCTTGCAAGGACACTGCTGGCTTTACCCATTCATCCTGGCATTTCCCAAACCCACAGCACCTCGATGGAACGGGGCCTCTGGGGGAGGATGTGGCCTTACACTGTTTCTCAGAGGTTATTCTTGGAACTTCTCTTCCTTGGACTTCCCACTTTCCAGATGGGAAGCCGAGGGTCATCAAGTTGGTAGCTCAGAACCCCATACCCTTCTTCTGGTCGGCTCTAGGGGCCCCCAGACTCTGCTTCTCACCAGCAGGCTTGGCTGCCCCAGGGGGATCAGAGCTCTCCTGGAGGCTGGGAGGGCCCGCCATGCCTCCCTCCACCAGCACAGCTGGCTCCTGGCTGTGGTCTCAGCTTAGAGCTGTGTAGGGCCAGACAGGGGCCTGTCAGGGGGAGGCTGCCGCTCTTGGCATGAGGGCTGTGGACAGGGCCTCCTCCCAAGGCCCAGGCCAGAGTTGGGTTACGAGCCCTGAGGGTCTCCTAATGAGTTCCACATGGAGTGAATGCCTCCGAGAGGAAATGGGAAGGGGCTGAGGAGGGGGAAGGGGCCTGGGAGGGGATTAGAAACATGTGGCCATGGAGGAGGAAGTCTGGGAGACAGGAGGAGGCAGGATTGCCAGAAGCTCTGTCCCACCTCCCATTAGCAGGTGGGCTCCCAGCCCCTAGGCTAGTGGCCTGCTGAGGGCAGTGTGAGAGGCCCTTTGGAGGCCATACCTCTCTTTTAGGCAGAAAAAGTCCAAATCCTGGCTCTGCTTGGCCAGGGTCCTAGACCAGTCGGGGATGGGGGACAGGGAGGGGGTAGGATAGAACAACCAGGAGGGTAGGAATCCCCTCACTTGAGTAGCCAGAGACACAAAACTGTTTTCTCAAATCCTCCCTCCCTTCTCATCTAGTGACTGAGACACTGGCTGCCTGTCCCACCCCACCATGGTCTTCTCAGCTGTGGGCAGGAAGGGTTGTGCCTTGACAGCTGGGCCTGGGGCTGAAAGTCCCCTTAGAAAAGGGACAGGAGGGATGGAGAGAGAGCTCAGTCAGAACAGCGCTTCCCTCATGAGCATGAGGACCCGAGTTCAATCCCCAGAACCCACATACAATGCCAGGCATAGTGGTGTACACCCAAAACCCAGCGCTAGGGAAGCAGAGATAGGGGGACCCTGTGAGGTTTCCGGGGAGGCCGAAACCTGGTCTTCCCAGCCTGAGGGCCCCATCCTCCACCTGAGAGGCCTATGGAGCTGCGTGTCCCCCAAATCAGAGGCATTTGTCCCCAGCAGGAGACTCTGGACATGTCTCAGAGGGGCCTCACAAGTGGCTGCATTCTCAGGCACACCCCAGTTCCTTGCAGAGCTGGACCCAGCTCCAGCCATGGAGTCCAGTTAGCGAGCCCATGGGTGCTGCCTGGACAAGGAGGGCTAGCTACACTGCTTCTCCTGCTCCCAGTTCCAGAAACTTCTGAGGGACAGATTCAGCAGCTGCTGTCATGCTAAGCCTTGAACAGGGGTGGAGGTGAACCTCTGCTAGCCACGAGGGTGTGCCTCTGGCTGGAGTGAGAGTCTGGGGGTTCAGTGTGGGGTGGCCTAGGCACTGCAACAGCTTCTGCGGGAGCTGGATGCTTCTAGAAAGACCTACCTAGTCAAAACAAGGGGAAGACAGAGGGCTGGGAGAGGTGGTCAGGCTAGCAGGGTGTCTGCAGAGATGGACACCCTGGGCTGGGCCAGGCCTGAACCCAAGCAGACAGGGGCTCTGGGATTCCAATGGCTTCCTGAAAGCAGTACAGACCGCAGAGCCCAGATGCCCAGCTGGGAAGGATGAAGATGGACAGGGACTGGTGCTGGTGTGTGGCTAGCTCGGCCCATGGGGGATCCACAACACGCCAGACCCCCACTTCCAGGAACACACACTTGTGCCTGAAAGGGAAGTGGAGGTGGAGAACAGGAAGCCGTAGGAAAACCTCACTTCCTCCTTGGCCCAGGGTAGGAGTGGGAGGGGCGGGGTGGGGGTTCCTCCACAAATGACTCCAGGCCCCGAGATTCTCAGTGGCTTCACCTAAGTGGAAACACTCCTGGCCACGCTCTATAAATCGGTTCTCAGGAGACTTTCTGGCAGGAGGGGCTGGCTGGGGCCCGCTTCCTGGTGGCTTTGCTGCGGGAGCTCTGGGCTGGTTCCAGCTCTGTCCCGAGCAGTCATGAGCACCCCACATTCTGGGAATTCATGGGTCAGGATGCAGGGTAAAGCTTTTAGAGGGATACTTCCCCAGTATGACTGAGGGTGAGCCTATGGCAGCTCAAATGGGGTGCGATAGAGGAGCCAAGAGTCAACGGGCCCAGGCTCCATGCCAGGGCAGTAATGCTCAGAGGAACTGAAATGGTGCCCCAGGGCATCAGGGCTGCCTCAGTGTTCCTTAGCTGTCTAGGGTAGGCTGAGGCAGATGGGAGTTGGGGGTGCTTGACAAGGAGAAAACCCCTGGGTAGCTTCTGGTCCCTCTGGAATGATCACACAGCAATTAAGGCTGGAGTCATCAGGGGCCAATCTCGAGCAAATCATTTAGGAAGATGAGGTTAATGACAGGGAGCTGGGATGACAGAGCCATGATGACTCACCACGTTCTCCCTTGCTCAGCGGGCTGAGTTTCCGGGATTCTGGGTAAGCAGAGACACCACCCCCAGCCTGTGCTGGCTCTGGTGGCGGCCTTAGTGATGGCAAGAGAGGTGGTTTTGGAATATTTATCACCTCACTCTCCCACCTTCCTGGGGATGCCCGTGGCAGGGGCTATAGATGCTCAGGAGACCCTGGGACCATGAACCCCAGGTCTCCATGTGGAGGAAAGCTCTGGAGAAAGGGCCTGGTTGTAGGATAGAAGGCAGCACACCATTGAGACAGGAACTAACTTAAGAAAGCGGCTCCAAATTGTAAGGGGACTTCTTCAAGGCCACAGAGCCAGGACCAGGCAATGGGTGTGTGAAGAGAGCACCTTCACCAGTCCACATCTGATGACCGCTGGCAAGAAACAGGCCAGGCACAAACCACAGCACATCCAGCGCCTCAAAGCTCTGCCCCTGCCCCAGACAAGTGCCAGCAGGGACTTCTGGGAATTCCTGAGCTGTGGCGAGCACGCATAGGACAGAGGGCCCAGGACTGTGCGACAGCCCTCCAGACAGCCTGTGCGCCTGAGAAGTGGCCTCAGGCCTTCGGGGTCCTAGACACCACTGGTCAGGTGCGCTGGAGGTGTGGTAGTTCAAGGACAAAGGGCAGGCTTGACATCTTCTTCCTGGGGTCTGGCTGCTGCCATTGCTTCTCTGGCAGGAAGTACAGGTTCATCTTTGGAATGCTAAGAAACTGGCTAAGCGTGAGTGGGCAATAAAAATATAAACCAGATAGTTCTTAGTAGAAGGAAAGAGAGGGAAGAGGGGCAGGGGAACAAGGGAAGGAGAGCTCTGCAATTTGGCTTTCTGGGAGCTCAGTTACCAAAATCCAAAATTAGGAGATGCCAGCTGAGCTGAGGCATTTGCATTTCCAGAAGGGCTGCTTCTTTTTCTCTTTTTCTTGCTTAGCAGCAGGAATGGGGGTGGGGCGAGCTATTGGGTAGGGTTGGCAAGAGTGTCATTGGGGCAGTAAAATAAGAAAGGCCCTGTCACATGGCCTCCAACTTTGCCAAGATACTCTAACTCAGGCCCCACCTGAGTGTTCCTGCCAGAGCAGCAATGGCCGCAGATCAGGTAGGTCTAGACCACCAAGCCAGGCAGACCCCAGGAGGCAGTTGTCAAGCCTGCCCTTTGTCCCTGAGTCACCTTCAGTGTGCCCGACAAGTGGTGTCCGGGGCACCCAAAGGTGTCTCTGGGATGCTCTCCCATCTTCCCTCCATCCATTCTCACCCCATGCTCCCCTCTGTCCTGCCTTCCATCACCCCACAGTTGTCCAGCTCAGGGGGCCCCTGTAATGACTTCATGGAGAGGGGAGATAGAGAAACGGCTAGAACAGCCGGTCCCCAAATAAGCCTTTGCTCTCCACAGCTCTGCCCTGGGTGTGGAAGAGGCAGAGACTAGCACCTACTCCAAGAGCACCATTTGTGGGTTGGGGTGTAGCTCAGTGGTAGAACACTGGTCTTGTCTATGAGCAACAGCTACCACGCCTGGAGACCACACTCCTGTCCCCAGCCATGGACCACCAACTATCTGGAGATGAACTTGCACTTGGCTGGTTGCTCAAATCATCACAGTCCCAACACTGAGTAGATTCAAGTTTAGGTCTAGAAACCATAATAGGTCAGTGGCAGAACCAGTATGGTGAATGACAAGGCTGGTCTCACAGGCTGTGTCCCTCGATCAGGCAGCCCCATGGTTACCCAGGCTCTCCTTAAGGCTTCACAGAAGGGGGTGTGGTAGTTGATTCAGGTGTCCCCCAGAAACTTATGTCTTCTAGATGCTTGATCCCCAGCTGAGGGCAACTGGAACCTTGTTGGAGCTGTGTTGTTGGGGGCAGGCTTGCCAGTGCTTGGCACACTCCTATTGCTGTCCATCCTCTCTGGTCATGCCAACGTTTTCATCATGGAGGTTCCCCTTGAGTCTGTAAGCCAAAATAAACCCTTTCCTCCCATCAGCTGCTTTTGGTCGGGTTCTTTCTGCCAGTAATAAGAAGCTGACTGCAACAGTCAAATTGGTACCAAGGAGTGAGACTATTGTTGCTAGAACCCCAATTCTGTGGCTTTGGCCTTTTGGAGCTGATATGCAGGAGGAATGTGGAAGGATTTGAAACCTCAGCCTAAGAGACGCCCCACAGTGCTGTAAGCATACTCCATGGGCCATTCTGGTGAGTTGAAAGACCCAAATGCAGTTAGAACTATGAACTGAGGTTTGGTGAGAAAGTTTTTTTTTTTTTTTTTTTGGTTTTTCGAGGTAGGGTCTCACTCTAGTCAAGGCTGACTTGTAATTCAGTATGTAATCCCAGGGTGGCCTCAATTTCATGTCGACTCTCCTACCTCTGCCTCCCAAGTGCTGGGACTGGTCTAGAAGCAGTTCATGTGAGAATTTTGCTGTGTTCTGCTGCCTATGTCCTGAGAACTGGTCCAGGTTTGCTCTTAGAAATGGACTGGTGTGAGCAGATGGAGATGCAACAGAAAGAAATGAGATCTTTGGGTCAAAACTGCTGCCCTTTCAGCTGCAATTGCTTAAGAAATTACAACCATTGAGATTGGGCCAGCTGATCTGCATTAGGACACCAGGAAGAATGAGGACTCTTGAAGTAAGGGACCCGAATGCCGAAGGTGGTTTCCTGCTGTTCAAATTTGGGTTTATTTCCTCCCAGGATTAACAAATTGGTAGCCCACCTGGTACTATGGAGTATAATGAAGACAGAAAAGACAGGGTCATTACATTTGCAACATGGTTTTGTTTTTTGAAAATGGCCATGGGCAGTGTGAAGCAAGTGTGTGAAGGCCTGATGGAGCCATGAGGATGAACAGGTTGCAGTGGAGACCCAATGGAGATGCCAGGGCAATGGGATGGCTGCCAAGGAGAGCTGCCAGACCAGATGGATTATACCTGGGGCTATGAGCAGCCAAGCTGGAAGGACAAAATTGGAACTCCAGAGATTTGTCACTGGTTGGTTTTCAGACTTGGAATCATAGTTTGATGTTTGCCCTGTTTGTTTTAAATCTTGTATTGGTTCAATAGTGCTTTCTATGCCCAATGCTATTTTTTGCAGTATGAATATTTATTCTGTGCCACTATGGTTTTGGTATTACAGCTCCGTTAAAAGGCCTTGGACTGTGGGGATGTTTGAACACCACTGGGATAAAAACTATGAGGACTTTTAGAGTTGGACTGAATGCATTGCATTTTACATCATGTATGGTTAACAATTTATGGGGGTCAGGGGCGGAATGATTCAGGTGTCCCCATAAACTTGTGTTCTGAATGTTTCATCCCCAGCTGATGGCAATTTGGGAATTGGAACCTTGGAGGTGTATTGGTGGGGGTGGGCTTATGGGTGTTATAGCCAGCTTCCCCTTGCTAATGTTTGGCACACCTTTGTGCTGCTGTTGTCCACCTGATGTTGGCAGGAGGTGATGTCCAGCCTCTGCTCATGTCATGGTTTTCCTTGTCATCATGGAGCCCCTTGAGTCTATAAGCCAAAAATAAACCCATTCCTCACATAAACTGTTTTTTGGCTGGGTTACAACAGGAGGCTCAGAATGTTCCCAGGCAGTTATTGAGAACCCTTCCTGCCAGTACAGGCCAATAGGCCTGTCAGGCTCCTCCACACACTGCAGGTCCCTAGAGGCCTGCTGTTTTTGACAACAGGCCCTATCATTCAGTGAGACTGGACTGAACAATAGGTTCCTTTGAGCCCTTGCTCTGTACCAGGTAGGGTGCAACACATACCCACTTGGAGGAAAGAGGTCACCACAGTAAGAACCAGCACCTCACAGAGGTGACAACGGGTAACAGGCAGAACCTGAGACCTGACCCCAGAATTCCATTCTCTTCATCCAGTGCAGGCAGCTTCCCATGCTCACCGATTTTTAGAATTCAGTGTAGGCTGGATCCTTCGCCAGTCCGGGCTTTTAAACCTTCAGGTCCTGTCTCTCTTAGAAGCTGCAGAGGCTGGGACCCTATTAAGCTCCTGGTGCGGACAGCTCAAGATCTAGCACCGCCCCCATGCCCACTGGCTGGCTAACGACTGAAGGCAAGATAACAGATGTGGAAAACCCTCCGGCTTTCCCAGTCCAGATGTGGCAGAAGGGGCATGTGAAAACCCTCAGGAAGGAATGGAAACAAGGGTGCCCGAGGCCCCAGGGCCCCACAGAAGCTAGCAGGGAACAGCTAGAGGGAGGCAACTTTGGCTGCCCTTGCTCTCCAGCACCCTTGAGCAGCCACACACAAGGGTGTCCTGGGCCTCGGGCAATCCTCTAAGGGCAGGGGCCCTCCCGGGGTGCCACTGTCATTCTCCCTTGAAGGGCCCTGGGATGATTAGGTCTTCCCCAGAACAAGCCATTCCTACAACAAGATCAATCAAGTCAGTTTTAATTTCCAGATTCCTATGCTCTCATGCCTGCATAAAGGAAGAAGCCATCAGGCCCCAGTGAACATATGTGGAACAGAAATCAAGGCCACTGCAAAGCCACCACCCACTCCACCAAGCTTATTCCTAGACAAACCTGACTCAGGCAGGCCCACTGGGCGCTTCTGTCAGATGGAGAGAGAAGCCTTGGCTCACACAAGCAATGAGAAGCCAATTCTGAAGCCATGGAGGGAGTGGGAAAAGGGGCAGAGAGCAAGGTTAGTGCAACAAACCTGGTGAGGCTCCCCAGGGGGAGAGCCGCCATCTCAGACCTCCAAGGCAGCCAACATTTCAAGCAGCTCCTTTTTGTCAACATACGATCCTGCAAGCTGGGCCTCAGCCTCCTCTCTGTGGGGCCCTACCCACTGGGGGCCTCCAGGTGCAAGCAGCAAGGTGCAGGGCAGGAGTGCCCAATCCTGGGTGGGTACAGATGTGGTTCCCACAGAGCTAAACCTTTATTCACTCAAGTCCCTCATACAAATCCCTGGCCTGCTGCCCCCCAAATCAACTGAGCTCCTGATTCTTGCTTCCCAGATCACGGTGTGGTTCTCTGCATGATTAGCTGCTGGTTCTCTAGGCACTGCTTCAGCTTGTCTTCTGTCAGCGTCAGCCGCTGCTCCAGGATGGACACTGTCTGCAAAGTAAAGAAAAGGGTGGTCAGGCTTGGGATGCAGAGGCCGTCCTATTCAGATATGTCAGATACTGCAATTCTCAATGCTGGGCTCTGCCTGGCTGTCCATGCCCTTTGCTCCTCTCTCTGGAGCTGGTGGGCAGGAGGATGTTGCAATGAGAGTGCGGATAGATGGTCTCACAGCCCTGGATCTTTCTCCAAGACAAATTATGGGGCCAGGAGTCCCCTGCCCTGTCCAGAACCACTGCAGCCATCTCTACCCAGAGGAAAGGTTGTGTCCATGATGCAGCCCTCCTCTCTATACCCATGGGCACTCGTCCCCAGGCTGTCAGGGGACAAAGGCTGGGAAGTGAATCTTCGAAGTCATGTGTACGTGTGCGCCTGCCTGTGCCAGTCCAGTGAGGATCACAGGCAAGCAGTATTATCTCAGAGCCACTTACTTCCTCCTTGAAGGTGGCAAGAGCAATAGCACAGGTCACACACACAGTGCCTAGCACTTGTGGGGCGGGACCTGTGTTGGCCATTATGCCCATGTTCACATCACGCAGGCTGAAGCTGTGCTCTACTGCCTCCCGCCCCCATGCCCTGCATAGCGGCGGGGTCGTGTGTGCACCATAGACCAGGGCTAATCCTGCAGACAGGGCTCCCAGACAGGCTGCAAAAACCTATCCACATCCTCTGACTTTGGACAATGTAAGCAGGGCAGCTGTACCTCCCACAGAGGGCTGGCCATCACGGCAGGTCTATCAACCCCACACCGACCCTAGCACTTCCAGGATTATCCAGGTCCTTCTACCATTAAGGATTGGTGGTGCCTACCGTACACACCTGGGCCACACCAACTCCTGAATGAGCACTGAAGAGTCCATCGTGCATCAGGCCACTGCACATGTAACAGGCTTGGCTCCTGTGTGGTATGGCCCACAGGCAGGCACCAGAAGAGGCAGGTAATTCATTGGAGGATTCCCCCATAGGCACTGTCCCCTTCCCTGGGCCTCATGAAGTCTCTGAGCTTGGTTCAGTGGAAAGGAAACTTTCATACACTCAATAAAACAAACATTTTGGGATTCTTCCAGTATCCTGCATGGTTGTCACCTGCCATGGAGGGTGCTCAGCCTGGTGGCCCCTTCTGAATGAGTTGGCCATCGCTGGGAGAGCTTTGCACCCTGGGTCACAGAACAGCGCCTGGAAAAAGAAAATCACTGCCCATGGAACATGAACTGGACCCTGAGAGGCAGAGCTGAGCTGGCCAGCCAACTGGGGACTGGGTCTGCATCTCGTAAAAGTGGCGGTGGAAACAGCCCCCAGCTGGCCCAAGCAGCATTCCTGGAAGTTTCCACTGGCTGCTGCAAAATGCACACAGCCCAAAATCATTCTGCATCCAGATCCTTTCTGACAGATCATCGGGACTCAAGGCCACAGTGGGGGAGCCCAGCCCGTTGCCTTTCCTTTTCTGCCTGTGGGTTTTTTGTGATTTTTTAAAAAAACTTTTCACAGGAACCCAATTTCCAAATGCAGAGACTGTGGGCTCAGAAAACATGTGGGTGATGCCATTCGTGGTGGCACATGCCTTTAATGCCAGCACTCGGGAGGCTGAGGTAGAAGGGTTGCTGTGAGTTCAAGGCCAGCCAGGGCTAAAGGGGAACCCTGGGTGAGATGCTAGGTCAATAGCAACACTGGGGGGCTTACACCTAGTTCTTTGGGGTGGGGGAGTCATACTTTAGCTCAGCAAGAATGTGGTAATTAAATGTGCCAATATTAGATTCTCTTGAGTAGAAAAGCATCCCTTACTTCACTGCCATCCAAGTGGAGAGTGCTAGCACAGTCAGGGGCATTACCTGTTCAGTTTTCATGGGGCATGTTTGCTGTTGCTGTTGTGTTTTAAGTCAAGTTCTTGCTTTATAAACCTGGCTAACCTGGTACTTACTATATAGCCCAGGTTGTCCTTGAACTCATGTCTCAGCCTTCCCAGCACTAGGTTTACAGGCATGCACCACCATGCCTTCATAGAGTGTTATTTATTTGCAAACATAGAGAGACAGAGAGAATGGGCGTGCCAGGGCCTCCAGCTGCTGCAAATGAACTCCAAACACACGAACCACTCTGTGCACCTGGCTGTATGTGGGCACTGGGGAAACTGAACCCGGATCATTAGGCTTCACAGGCAAGTGCCTTGACCACTGAACCATCTCTCCAGCTCCTTTCATAAGTGCTATAAGACATATTTTAAAAGCCTTGCTAGAGCTGGGAGTGGTGGTGCATGCCTTTAATCCCAGCACTCGGGAGGCAGAGGTAGGAGGATCACTTTGAGTTCAAAGCCACCCTGAGACTACAGAGTGAATTCCAGGTCAGCCTGGACTAGAGTGAGACCCTATCTCGGAAAACCAAAAAAGCCTTGCCAGAACTGAAGAGATGGCCCAGCGGTTAATTAACCCCTAGCAGCCTTCCCGCTAGGGGTTAATTCCCAATATGAATCCATATAAAGCGGGCCACAAAGTGGCACACCCTTCTGGCATTCACTTGAAGTACTGAGACCCTGGTATGCCTATACACACACACATACATACATACACATGCATGTAAATAAATAAATTTAAGGGGAAAAAAAGTGCTCTGGAGAGAAAGGGAGAAAAAGAAAGCTTACCACCCCTCAGACCAGCTGGATATTAGAGGTAGTGAGTGCCATCTCTGTTCAACTCCACTTTCCTTGTTCCTTCTGCCCTTGAGTTTACTCTGCCAAGGGGCCAGGTGGCAGCCACCACCAGGAATAGTCAATTCTGATTCACATTTGTTTTACCTAAGCCACTTTGAGCCTAGAGGATGGGCCAGGTACATGCTTTCTGGATTTCTGCACAATAGAATGCATCCTCTGCCTCACGTTTTTCTGGAAGTCCTGTTCTCAGATCTGAACCTAAGTCTTTCTTCTGCAAGGGAGAGGGTTTCCCAGCAATGGAAAGGCCCCCATTAGAGTGCCTGAGTAGTAATGGTTGCACACACTTGCTCAGGGCTGGTGATGCCAATAAGCAGGAGGGATGGCAGGCGGGGGGAGGGGGGGGCTGTCCCGGCCACAGGCCTGAAATGGCCAGGTTAGGCCACCACTGTCAGGAGGAGGGAAGAGAGCATCTAGGGTACTGTGGAGGGCAGAGGGTACCCCTGGAAAGAACTGTTTTGGAGCCAGTTTGTGTGGCCTTTTCATTTCCTTTTTTATTTTTGGTTTTTTGAGGTAGGGTCTCACTCTAGCTCGGGCTGACCTGGAGTCTCAGGCTGGCCTTGAACTCACAGCGATTTTCCTAACTGCCTCCCGAGTGCTGGGATGAAAGGCATGTGCCACCATGCCTGGCAAATAAATTTTTTTGTTTTGTTTTTATTTTTCTGACCCTCCTACCCCTGCCTCCCAAGTGCCACTTCTACCTGCTGGTTCAGAGCAATGAAGGGTGGGCACACAGGAGAGCTAAGCACATGCTGCCCCAGTGACCAATTGTCACCCAGCATCCCTGCGGGGAGGGGAGCTCTGGCCACCCCTGTGAGGTGGCCTCACCAGGCCTGGTCATGTAGGCAGCTGGCTGTTCACCTCACTTCCCAGTCTTGGGCCTGCCCTGGCCAGGCTGGGAAACAGGGCAAGGAGGACTTTAAAGGCCTACAGCCTTGACTTTCTTTTGTTCAAGGGCAGATGGGAGCTGGCCTCACAAGAAGACCCATGCCCCACACTGCCTCTCATCTTGCTCTGGCCAGAGGAACAGAGCCCTGGCTGAGTCCCTCAGAGGTAGTGGGTGCCCAGAGGCATTGAGGCTTTTAGGCAGGAAAAGGGGGACTTTATGGCTGTGACTGTGGGGAAAGCCTTCATGCTAGGGTCTAGACTCCACTGTGAGGCCCCTTCTTTCGGTCAACCTTGGAGGAACCAGCAGCTCAGTCCTTCTCCTGGCCCTAGTGCCATGCACCCCAATAGCCATTCCTAAATGCAATGGGGTGTGGTGTGTGAAGCAGGGGAGACCAGTGGGAAGCCCCTCCCCCACCCCTTCCTGCTTCCTGATTCTCTTCCACAAGCTTCTCTGGCAGCTGACCTTCACAAAGCTCAGGAAGCTCAGTAACCCTTCAGGGTTTTATCATCCGCTTTTCAGATAGAGAGAGGCATTAAGAAACTGACCCAAAGTTGTAGATTCCCACACGGGTCATGAGCTCAAACAGTGCACACACTGGCCACCTTCCTCTCACCTCGGCTCTGTCACAGTCCTCGACTCCATAACCTCCTTCTGTCCTGGTTTAGACCTAAGCTGAAGGTCCTTAGCTCCGGACCCCATTAGGGACACCTAGTGGCCCAAACACTTCAGACCTCAGGTACCCCCCCAAGCAATCTCTCTCTCCCTCTTTTTTTTCCCCCTAAGGCAAGATCTCACTCTAGCCCAGGTTGACCCAGAAAGCAACCCTCCTACCTCCTAAGTGCTGGAATTAAAGACATGCACCACCACGTCTAGCCAAAAGCAGTCTCTTACCTGTCTAAACACTTTCATAAGATTAATTCTTTTAAACGATGTCATAGGGACAAAAGGCCTGTACCAACAGGAACCTCTTAACAGACACCCAACAAAACCTTCCAATGACTTCATTTTGGATGTTTTTCACCAAGACACTTGTGTCCCTGTAGCCTAAGTGACTAGCCCCAAAATATTCTGGATGCCCCACTTCCTCAAAGACTAGGCTTGACTTTAAACCTACTTTCCTATACCAGAGCAGCAAGGAGCTAGAATGAGAGCCCCATGCCTAGCCTCTGTCACCCCTCACTTGCCTCTCGGTGTCACAGCCCTTGAGGGCAGGGTGGCAGAGCCTTGTGGAGTGAGGTCATCAAAGCTCCAGAATTTTCTTTTATGAGATTAAAAAAAAATTTTATGTGTGTACGTGTAGATCAAAGGAGAACTTTTGCCAGGTATAGTTGTGTACACCTGTGATCCCAGTACTTAGGAGGCTGAGGTAGGAGGGATGTTGTGAGTTCAAGACCAGCCTGGGTTAGAGCGAGACCCGACCTGGAAAAACCAACTAAACAGGACAACTTGGAGGCATCTGTGCTCTGTCTTCTTTGAGAGGTTCTCTCGTCACACTGTGAACAAACTCCAGGCTGCAAATGAGTTAGACTAATGGTTGGTAAGCTTCAGCTGCTCCTGGCTCTGCTTCCCATTGTAGATGCACTGAGATCACAGACACATGCGCCACTTTACATCTGTCTTTATGTGGGTGCTGGGGAATTGAACCTAGGCTGGGAGGCTTTGCAAGCAATCAACTTTAATCACTGAGCAATCTCCCCAGACCAGCTTCAGGTGTTTCATCATTAAAATTGCATCATCAGTCAGAAGGTCACCTGGGGGCTCATTTCTGAACCACCTTTTCCAACTGTGTTACTAACACTTTCTAGGAAGCCAGTCTTCTCGATCACTCTGGCCTTTGAAACCATTGTCTGCCATTGATTCTCCTGCTTTTCTATTATGGGGAGGTGAGCTATTGCCTAGAACCCGCTCCTGTCTGCCAGGCTTATTGCTTGCTGGTGATTTATGTTCTGCCTATGGCTGCTTCCAGCTGAGACACTGTACAAGCCCTAGAAACTCCACTGTTTAAGAAAAAGCTTGCCAACGCTTGTCCTAGACTCTGTATTTACTCAAACCCTCACTGAACTGTGCTGGTCTGTGTCTGGCCTGAAGGTATACACTGGTTCAAGGAGGTAAATGCTAAGCAATCATTACACAGGCCAAGGGCTGCACAGGCCTTCAGGAAGTGAGTGAAAGTGGAGGAGGAGCTCCTCAGGTGAGAAGAGCAGGAGCTAACCAGCAGGATGACCACAGGAGGTCATGGGTAGGGCTAGGAGCCAGGGCCTCAGGCTGTGCTGGCCAAGTGAAGCAGCCTCATCTTCACCCCAGGGTGAGATTCTCTGGCTGCTGTGGAAAGGCCAGGTGGAGACAAGGATGAGGGGACAGAAGCTAGGGACAAAACTTGCGGGTGAGTTGGATGGGGGAGGGGCGTTCTCTGTGGTGGAGATAACAATCTAGAAGGGACTGACTGAGTGGGAGGCCCCTGGGAGAGTGGAGAGGGCCAGGCAGGCCTGCAGTGGTCTGGGAAGAGGCCCAGTCGGCAGCAGTCGCTGTGTGTCTGAGCCAGGCCTTGCTAGCCAGAGGGTGGAGAAAGGGAGGCCAGCAAATGAATCTACAAGCTCCTGACCCTGGACAGCAGAGTCTAAGGTGTGGAAGCCCGGCGAGCTCTACGGGAGGGTCTGCCCAACCCAGGAGAACAGATGTGGGGGAAGTGCTGGGGTGTGGGGGCCCCAAACCAAGAACACAGCGAGACATGGTAGGGCCAGCTCTGGGCTCTAGGCAGCCCAGCAGGATAGGGATCCAGGAGTTGGGCCAGGGGGTGGGGCTTAGGAAAATCCTCCTAGGACAGGCTCAACAATGGCATTCTATTTCCATCCTGAATCTCGGGGAGGGAGAGGAGACTTGGTGATCTGTCTCCTATTGGGGCAGCATTCACAGGGCGAGTGCGTCTTCTCTCACTCACAGTTCAAGACGTGTAAGACATTTTATGTAATACCCCGAAGGGCTTCTTGAACACTGTCTAAAAAGATCGGGTTTTAAAGTGACAGGCCTTTTTTTTTTTAGTCCTCTAAGAACTATAGTGATTCCCAAAGAAATTGTACTGAAATGCCAATCCTGAGACACGTCTAGCACCTGGCCCCCTCACCCCAAGTGACAAGAACACAAACACAGCACCAGGGCCATTTTAATACACACCCATTCTGCACTGCACACAAGTGTCTTTCTCTACCAGCACTGAGTTTTTAGGGGCCTGCTAGGGCCCCACAGGGTTCAGGGACCCCAAATAGCCGAGCCCAGGTGCTGTACTGTCCCCACACTCATCAGCTTGGATTCCCTGCATGGGAAGCCTGGACATGGCCTCTAAGGCGGCTCAGGGAAGAGTCTTGGCTCCTTTGATCTGTGACTCAGGCACATGGTGCACCGTGAGAGGCCAGGGCTGGTTTGCAAGGCCTCTGCCTGGTTCCAACAGCAGATGAGGGCACAGGCAGCCACAACCATCCTGGGAGCTCTGCCTAGTTCTGGGCAAGAGTCTGAGGAGGTGGAGAGTTCAGAGGCCCCTGGGAGAGCAACAAGAAACAGCAAGAGCAGGTAGGTACCACTTGCCTGACTGATTCACCCCCTCCCTGTGCCTACATTAACTGTCTCTGGGTTGTGTAGGCCTTTCCTTTGTCCGCTTTCTTGTGCTGGCTACCTCCTGTCCAGTCTCTCACTTCCTCAGTTTGACCTCTCCTCCCTGCCCGCCTCATGGGCCTTTTTCCTGGCCTCCATCCTCTTGCCTTATCTTTTCCAAAACTCTTTTCTCTCAACTCTCATTTGTTTCCTCTTTCATCCCACTTTCACTTGGCATTTGGGAAGGAATGAGAGCAGAGCAGAGTCAGTGTCTGGCCCACCAGGACAGAGCTCCCGACATGGCTCACCTGCTCCCAGGAAGGGCAGATATGGAAGGCGGGAAAGCATCTGCAGTGAAACACCATAAAAAGGGCAGAAGGTACTTCCTAGCAGGTGGAAAGGCCTTGAGAAACTCTTGTGGACTGCCAGGAGGCCAGTGAGGTTGGCCCGGAGAGGGCAGGAACAGAGGCAGCAGGGACCTCAGCCAGAAAGGAAGGACAGGGGAAGCCTCTACTTCCGAGCACAGGGCCATCAGGCCACAGGTCTGAGCAGGTACCGCCAGGGAAGATGCTGCTCCCACACACTCACATCCAATGTGCAGAGGAATGAACTCTGGGTGAAGAACTGATCCTACTCATCTGCTTGCACAGGCATCAGAATAGAAGGGACTGGGCTGCCACTTCAGAACACAGACCAAGGGTGTACCCTCAGAGCCAGGGCCCTTCTAGAAGCTGTTCTTCCTCCCATAGCCACTGGAACTACCACCTGTGCTCAAGGCTTCTCTTGTAGAAACTGTAGGCTGAAGGGCCATGGGACACCCACAGGCTGCCAACCCTCCTGGGGCACCTAACATCCAACCTGTGCTGCACAAGGGACTCTAGCTCTCAGGGGCTTCCAGGTACTGCTGTAGCCAAAGCACCAATCCTGGCAAGGCTGCCTTTTGGCAAATCCACTCTACCACCACCGATGGCGGGTGAGGTCTTGGGGGAGGGGAAGAGGCCTGAGTTGGTAGGTATCGAGATCAGCTGTGTTTCCTGGATGCTTGGCTAGATCTTAAGACTTCCACACGTGCAGGTCTCCCTCGAGGCTTCCCCATGCACGCCCACTCCTAAAGAAGCCCTTCTTCCCATGCCTCCTACCCTGGCTAGGGCACTTCTCCATGTCTGTCTTGCTCTAAGCAGAACCCTGGCTCTTTATGGTAATTGCTGGTGGTGGTTTCCTTCTGGGCCTGCTCCATGAGCGGGAAGATAGGCATGGAGGTAGGCAGAGTGACTGGGCCAGGCTGGCAGGTGGAGGAGGGGAGCTATCACTACAGCCTAGCATGAAAACCTGGGACCTGGGACATCTCCATCTGATGGGTCAAGGTGGGGAGCCGGTCAGACTGAGAAGGCAAGTGTGGCAGGCAGACAGTGCACCTGGGAGAAGGCAGTGGTAATGGTAAGCACAGCGAGGCCAGCTGGGCCAGTCCATTCTGGATGCCACGTCACACCAACCAGGGCACCCTCAGCAGGACAGTCACAAAGGAGCTCTGCTAGATTTGGATGGCTACCCATGACCTGTTGGGCTCCTCCAGCCTGAGGACACCCCACATCCAGGCAGTGCTGTGGGCTAGGTGCTTTCTTCTCAGCCCTCCGGGACTCATCTCCAGTCTGTCTCCATAACGCCCATACCTCAGCATGTGGCGACTCCTCATGCTTCTGCTGTACCCCTTTCCTTTCCAAGAGCAGGCTCCATGGCACAGCACTCACAGTCCTGTGCTGCAGGCCACTACTGCTTCCTGAAGGCCCAGTCCAGCCTCTCTCCCAGGATTCCCTCCTGGCCCCAGCCCTCCGTTCCCAGCATGCGGTGGCTACAACATACTTGGAAATGCTGCCAAGCGATTTCCAATGGGGAGCTTTGTCCTATATGGCAAAGAACAGGCTCCAGACCTGGATGGCCTGGGTTCAAACTTGAACTGGACCACTCCTTGCTGACTGGCTTTGGGCAAGTACCTTGTCTGTAAAGTGCAGCTCTTGTAGAACCACAGCAACACTCATATGGACAGCTAATATTTATGCAACACTTGCTCTGTTGGGCTGGGCACGACTGTCCCCAGCTGCTGCCCTGGCTGAGCTTTGGAATACTGGAGAAATCCTAGACATTGAAGGGACTCACTGAAGTCCCAAAGAGGGCATGTGGTTAGGTCTGGCTCTTCTGTGATGGAAAGCTGCTCTAAATCACTTCCAGGACTGTGGCTGATTTGGGCTCCCTCAACATGTCTAGGCCTGGGGCTCCCCAGCCCCTTTCTCACAAACACAGGAATCAGATTATTGGGGGTAGGAGGGTGCCAGCTGCTCTGGGCCAAAGGAAAAGAGTGCAGTCATCCTGCCACACCAATAGGGGCACAAGTGCTACTGGCAATTGGCTGGATGCCCTGATCTGTACTCTGTAGCGCACAATGTCTAACTTTCCTTTGGTTTCATTGCAGAGATGAAAAATGTGGAATTAATCTCCCTGTAGTGTGGCTTTGACTTCACTCAGATTCAAAAGATCTAAAACAGATGCAATAAAAGGGAGTCTCTCTGCTGTGGGGTCTTGTGAGCTATCAAAACAAAGTGAGGATGCAAGGCTTGCAGCCTGTCCCAGCCAGCCCCAGCGTGGGCTCTTGATGTATGCCCATGTGTGTGTGTGCATGAACACATGTGCACACGGCATCCCTGCCTTGCTGATGGTGCCTTGGCACATGTGAGGGTGTAGGAGATGAAGAGACCAGCCCAGTTTATGGGTATAGGCTGCTATCCAACCCTTACCCTTCTCACTACCCAGGTTCTTCATGGACCTAATGGTCCAAGGCATGGGGTCTTTTAAGTGTGGGGGTAGTCTCGTTCTAGCACAAGGCAGAGCTCTGTTCATTCTTGTTCACTGCCGTCTTACTGCTCCCAGATACGAAGCATACTAAGTGCTGCGTGGACCATGCTGGCTGTGAATGCGGGGACAGTGCAGAGAACAGTGTGTCTCCAAGGCCAAGAGCAGCTCCAGAATGAGCAACTCTCATCTTAGTGTGGGCCCTGGACCTGGAGACGCTGGGGGAGGAAAGTGGGTGGCAGGGGCCTCTCACCCACCTCCAACCCCAGCCCTGAACCAGCTGGCCCTGGGAGGGAGGAAGCCTCCTGGCTTAAGCAGGAAGGCAAAGTGGGGGTCAGAGGAAACATCCTCCCCTCCCACCTTAGCCCCAATTTGATGTCTAAAAGCTTGAAGGCCTTAACTGTGGAAGGAAAGAATGGAGATTTCCTCTGACATGTAAAGTGCCCGGGGATCACCCACAGCTGGCCCACAAAATACAAGTATCTAAAGAAATTCCTCACCACCCCTGGGCTCAACTGTTAACCATTCACCTTCAGTCTAGAGTTGCTGCAAGCAACATAAAACAAGCTTTTGGCTTCCTGAGCCCATGGGTCCATGGTTCTGTTTCATGTTATTTCAGGGATATAGGATTTCTCTGACGTTTTTGCCAGCCCCAGCCTCCACTTCTACTGAATATTAGCTTTCTTTGGGAAGTACATGAAACACTATTTTCTTTCTTTCTTTTCTTTTCTTTTTTTTTTTTTTGGTTTTTCGAGGTAGGGTCTCGCTCTAGTAATTCACTCTAGTCTCAGGCTGGTCTCGAACTCACAGTGATCCTCCTACCTCTGCCTCCCGAGTGCTGGGATTAAAGGCGTGCACCACCACGCCCGGCGAAACACTATTTTCTATCAATGGATTAGCCACCAGATTAAGGAATTTTGACTAATTTGCCTTGGTAGGGCCTTACAGCAGCTCCTCTGAAATAAGTACAGCCTTTCCATCACTGCTTCCCTTAAAAGAAGAAACTATAAAAACCAAAAAATCCATTCCTCAACATTTGTAAAACCAGCTGCTCCCAGGACCTGGGGAACACTGCTTGCACCAGAGAAGACCAGGCCTGCCGAAATGGACCTCGGTTTATGCACCTCTTCAGCAGCCATGTGCAGGCTGCCTGAAACGCCAGGTGTCTGGAGGGAATAGGACAGAAGCCGCTGGTTCTGATGTTCTGATTACCAAGGCCCAGTATAACAAAACTGTCCTGAACCTGGGCAATGGCGTGGTAGGTGAGAAACCTCGGGTTCCTCAGTGCAGCCAGCAAGTTGGGCTGCAGCCTCTCCCAACTCAAGGAGGGAGGACACAGGCCATGAAAGTGGTATCTATGGGCATCCCCTGCTCTGCCAAGTACCCACTGGTCCACAGTGCAAATAAACCCTGCTCTGCTATTTTGCTTAGTTTTCTGGAGCCCAACTTGGTGCTGGTCAGACTGGGGGGCAGGCATAGGAATGCTGCCTAAATGCTCTGCCATGCTTGTTCAATACTGATTTCTCTCCTTCCTCCAGCCAGGGAGGGCTCTGATGAGGGTCTGTATCTACAGTACAGGCTTGGAGCAGGCTGAATGCTGCTTTCCTTGGTCCTGCTACAGAGATTACCAGGCAGCCACAGGGTCAGCTGTGACTGGGTTTATTTAGGGCAGCCTGCCATAAAGTTCACATAGGCCCCTTCTTGTGGTCTGTGCTTGACCCTTACTTGGAAGTCCCCTTGCCCTTCTCTAAGTACACCCTGTAGCAACTTGAGTGAGATGTCCTTGCATGGGCCTTACGTTCCTCCCAACTCCTGCCTGCCACTTTCCGACCCTCCCCCAACCTCCAGGCCTGTTTGGCGCCTCAGAAGAAATCTCGTATGACCGACCGTGAACATTCCCAGGCTCCAGAGGTAACCACAGCCATGGCCCAGCCCATCTGGCAGGCGGGGGCTTTCAATCTGCAGCTTCTTTAGGGAGGGGGTGCTTCCCACCACAACCACAGACGGGATAGAAGATGGAAAGCAAGAGCTGTCTGCCAGACCCCCAGGGGAGCTGCCATCCGGCCCCCCATGCAAGAATAAACATGAGTCAGTTGTGGAGCGCTGATGGCAGGCTGAATGCCATGAAGCAGGGCTACAGCCTCCCCACTGCTCCCCATTGCAAAGCCATAAGGGCCTGTGGATAAAATGCCAAAATCCTGACAGATGTTCTTGCGATTTTTCCCCAGTGCCTCTGCGATGGGCTACTGCAAGGCATCAAGCAAGCATGCTCCTGCCACAGACCAGATAGTGTCTTGAGCCCCTAGTCCCAGGAAGTAATTTCTTAATGGTCAGGGTGTGAACTTAACTGGGTTGTACAGGCAGCCCTGGAATGTTCATAAAGGAGGATGGCAAGTCTTCGAGGTGGCTCAAGGCACTGGCCAGTGTGATGTGGAGCAGGCTGGGTTTGGTAGACACAAACAACCGCCTTCTGTAAACAGGGATCGACAGGGCACACAAGGTGACTTTTACTCAACATCTTCCCAACAAACTGGGTCCTGGCTCACTTGAGAGAACCAACCCCAAGGAAATGGTGATTACTTACATCCAGGAGTCTTTGGCCACAGCAGCAGCTGGCCTGCCTAGCAACGAAGGACATCGAGACCTTCAGGGAGTTGTCGGGCAGCTTGGCCCACAACATGGCAGAACCTCCAGCACTCCCACTTGCCCTGCTAGTACGGAACTTGACATCTTGCTGAAAGGCCCATCAAGCGGAACTGCTGGGACCCAGGGGTAGGTGAGCCATTCTAATGGTCCAAACTGTGTCCTTGTTGAATTAGGTGAGCAGACCTGGGTGTTCACCCAACTCTACCACCCATGAGGCCCAAATCAGGAGGGTTCCGTGGGCCTGGATCCTCCTGTGTGAACGTCAAATCCTAGAGCCCAGTATCCTCCATGAGGCCACAGGAGCCTGAATACGAACGACATCATGGCTTTGCTGGCCTAGCATGAAGCACTGAGCACTACAAAAGAAGAATTGGAGCAAGAATTTCATGGTTTGGTAATTTTAAAAAGCAGCAAGACGTGAAACTGGAATCAAAAATAACTGCTGTCGGCTTCAGAGGCACACCAAGAAGCCTCTGGCTGGGCCTGCACCGGCCCCTCACAGCAGCCTTCAAGCTTTCCGGGTCCCTGGGCACACATCCATGTTTTACGTCAGGGAGGTCCAGATCCCCTATCTTCCTACCCAGCAGTCCTTCTGGCCTCTGAGAGTGCACAAGGAATGCAAGAGAACCACCAGGGAGGTGAGTTTGGGCAGGAACACTGGGGGAGAACAGTGTCTCTGAGGCCAAGAGCAGCTTGGGTCTGAGTAACACTCAGCTTGGGCCCTGGACCTGGGAATGCTGGGGGAGGGAGGTGGGTGGCTTCCTTGCTTGCTGGCTAGCTTTCCAGTGTCTGTAGAAAGGACCCCAGGTCACCCAGCAACACCTCTGCAAGATCCCGAAGGGAAAAAGCCAGGCCGCCAAGTGCTTTCACCAAGCAAGCAGGCCTGGCAGCTCTGGGGTTCAGCCTGGAGTTCCCTAGGGATGGCCATCATAGAGGGTCCTGGTCTAGGGGCAGAGAAAATGATGCAAGGCCTCATGGAAAGACCCTACACCTGAGATCTGACCTCTGTTGCCTACACCACAAAATGGACAGATAGATATTATGGCAAGTCCATGCTGCACAACAGTGGCATGTGAACAGCAGGCCCCTTCATAGGCTTCTGCTGGACTAAAAGCTCCACCCTAAGCTGGCTCAGAGCAGCTGAGGCACCTTGCTCTGGGCCCAGGCTTTTCTCGGGACTCTTCAGGCTACTCAGGTGGAGCCAGCTTTGTCAGTAGAGAGGATTTAGGCAGACCCAGTATGTGAGTGACCTGGGACAGCTATAGCACAGGTGTGTGTTGGGTGGGCAGGTGATGGGGTTGAAGACGAGCTCAGAGTGGAGTTCCTTGAGGGACAGACATGCATTGTGTGAGGCACATATAGAACAAAGCACATTCAATCGTGACCTCAGCCCTAGTTCCTTCTGAGAATTCCTGTGGGGCTTTAGGAACAAAAATACCCCAAGGAAAACCCAAATCCCATTATTAGGCAATATATTTTCCCCCAAAGCCATTATAACTTGATTGTCATGAGAAGCATACTCTTTGAAGAGCTTCAATCTCCTGACACGTTAGTTCAACTTCAAAATAATATGAGCCCCTAAGACCCACCTGTCCCCAAAGCCTCTACCACCTCCTCTGCTCACCTCCTCCTGAGGTTGGGAAACGATCTCTTTTCTAGTTCTCCTCTCTTCCTGTCTAGTTAAGACACTGGCAGCTCACAGGATTCCTGGCCATGAGTCCAGTAGTCGGAGGTTTTGGAATGTCCACTCTTACTGCTCCCATACCACAGGCTGCTCAAGGACTTTCCCACTCTGCCCCTCATACAACACCAACTTACTGCTGGGCTTTACCATAGAGCCAGCACCAATCCAGCACACAAATTAGCTAAGAGTTTCAAAGTAGTTTCTATGGGATCCCAGCAGACTTGGCTATCCCCATTTACAAAAGATAAGAAAATGATATCACCTGCCCAAGGTCACCCAGGTGATCAATGGTGGCATTTAGCCCTCTGATCCTGGACAGCATGTGTGCCTAGACATGTGATGGGCAGTTGGCTCTCTGGATGAGCATAGAAATCCTAAACCCAGGGCTGGAGAGATGGCTCAGTGGTTGAGGCACTTGCCTCCAGTGCCTAAGGCCCCTGGTTCAATTCCCCAGGATCCACATAAGCCACACACAGGGTTGTGGCCCTGGTGTGCTCGCTCTTGCTCTCGTTCTCTCTCTCTCTCTCTCTCTCTCTCTCTCTCTCTCTCTCTCTCCCCTCTCTCTGCTTGAAAAGGAATAAATAAAAAATATATTAAAAAAAAAAAAAAAGAAATCCTAAACCCAAGAGTGAAGAGTTCCTCCCACACCTCGAGGGCACATGTACAGCTGGGATCAGCAGAGAATAATCCAAGGCCCAAAGAGCAACCTCACAGGCTTAGGAGGGTCTCTCCTACAAAAGCAGGCAGGCCAAGGCAAGAGCCTGCTGGGCTCTGTAACTGCAGAGCTCAGAGCAAGAACTTTCAAAAAGGGCAAGTTTTTGGTCTGAAGGAAAACTAGGGCTTGGGTACGCTAGGCAAGCTCTACGACTTGCAGGAAACTCTCTGACAAAGCCATCCCAAACTCCACCAAAACTGTTCAGTAAGGGTAGCTGGGGATGCTCTGACCCACAGTGGCTGAGATCAGGATCACCTGTTTCCTGGAGAAGCACAGGGCTGATCCAGGTGCAAGCCAGCGGGTGGATGGAGTGAGGCTGCAAAGGAGCCCTGGGAGAGCTGCAGGCCTCAGGAAGGTATCAGGAGGACTTCCCACTGAAAGCAATTTGGGGAGACCTGATATCCAGGAGAGTTTGAAGACTGTTGCCTGGTTGGGAAAGTACTTACAGGGGAGACAAAGCAAAGAGCCCCACACCTTGCAAGGTCATTCCAAAGTCTTTTTACCTCAAACAAATGCACTTATGAAAAATAATGTATGTTGGGTATCACGGTTTGATCCAGGTGTCCCCCACAAACAGATGAATGTGTTCTGATTGATAGATCCTCAGCTGATGGCAGTTTGGGTTTTATAACCTCGATGGAGCTGTGTTGTTGGGGGCGGGCTTATGGGGATTTTAAACCAGCTTCCCTTGCCACTATTTGGCACACCTTCCTGCCGCTGTTTGCAGTGCTGTGGTGATGGTGATGTCCATCCCTCTGCTCATGCCATCATTTTCCCTTCCAGGATGGAGTCTCCCCTCGAGTCCATAAGCCAAATAAACCCATTCCTCCACAAGCTGCTTTTGCTTGGGTTCTTTCTGCGCAGCAACAGAGAAAGTTGACTACAACACTGGGCGTGGTGACATGCCTTTAATCCCAGCACTTGGGAGGCCAAGATAGATGGACTGCTGTGAGTTCAAGGCTACCCCGAGACTACACAGTGAATTCCAGGTCAGCCTGGGCTAGAGCAAGACCCTACCTCGAAAAACAAAACAAAAAAGTAGGCACTTTATAAAAATGGTATTCCCCCAAAAACAAAACACAGCAACCTCAATTCTGGGCTTCAAGGACCTGGCTTCTATTTATTTGGAGAGGGGGGAAAGGGAGGGAGAGGGAGCTCAGAGGTTGACGCTGGGTGTTTGCCTTCAATAGCTCTTTATTTACCCAGAGCTCTCAGATTTGGCTAGTCTAGAGAAATAGCTTTATTCTGGGAATGCCCTGCTTCTGTTTCCTGAGTGCCAGAATTATAGGCAGGCCACCATACCCACACAGCATATATGGGGGTCCTGGGGGGTGCTAGGGGTCCTTAAGTTTGCACAGCAAGTTCTTTACCCACTGAGCCATCTCCTATTCCCTAAAGGACCAGGTTTCTGATGCTTCACAAGCCCAAGGGCAGTTTGGTTTCCGTTTCATCTGAGAGTGGAGGACAAGGCACAAGGTAGGACTAGGGTGCCACAGGGACACCCAGCCACAAGCGAGACTTCACCTATGCTCTGGTATGCCAGTTTCTTGCAAAGATACTATCTTACTCCTAACACATGACAAGAATTTCCATATGCACCCCTAAAACAAGGGACAGTAAATGTTTTTAGTGCTAAACTCCTCTGGATCCAGTGAAGCTATTTTTAGCTATCTTCTCAGACTTCATTTCCAATTTTATCCTATAAAGTTCTAATTGATTCCACCTCCCCTGATCTCTCACTTATTGAGGCTGTGAAGAACATTAGGCGATTTCTGACAAAATTTTCTTGAAATTTTTTGTTGTTGTTGGTTTGTTTGTTTTTTAAAGACTGTGTGTTGCTTGTATTTCTCTTAGAACAAGCTGCCTTCTCAGGGGTTAACAGGCTTTCCAAACATCTATATGCCATGTCCTGGAGTCACAGAACCTGGCATCTTCCTGTGTGTGCTCCATCTGTGGGCCCAAGGTGTACAGTCTTGGGTGGGATACTGGGGCACTCCAACAATGTGACAGTTTTGCTCAGTTAGCTCAAGGTCCAGAGGAAGGGAGAGGATGACAGGCCACTTCAGCTCCATTTTGGCTAGAGGTATTAAAGGCCCTCTGCACCCGCCGAAATGAAGACTACTCTCCCTTCCTATTTTTAAAAAATGTATTTATTTATTGAGAGGGAGAGAAAAAGGGAGGGAGGGAAAGAGAGAGAGAGAAGAGAATGGACACGTCAGAGCCTCCTGTGGCTGCAAACTCCAGATGCATGCACCACTTTGTGCATCTGGTTTTCTGTAGGTACTGGGGAAATGAACCCAGGGTGTCAGGCTTTGTAAGCAAGCACCTTTAACCCCTGAGCTATCTCTCCAACCTCTCCATGCTCCTACTTTTACAACTATTTCTTTTCCTAGTAGGCCAAATGATCCTCACAGCCACACTAACCATGATTTGGCATGAGAAATGGGGACCTACAGAGGTCAAGAGCCAAGAACACAGGGAATTGGCGAGCTTTTAAATGGTACCTTGCCCCTAGTCCCACCTCATACCATATGTCAGCCCCCCTGGGCTTAACTCAGTCCCTCCAGACTTATAGGCAGGCTGCTCCCCCTGCTAAAACCTCCCTCTGGGGGCTGGAGAGATGGCTCAGTGGCTAAGGCGCTTGCTTCTAATGCCTAAGGACCTGGGTTCAATTCCCCAGTACCCATGTAAGCCAGATAGATGCACAAAGTGGCACATGCATCTGGAGTTTGTTTGAATGGCTAGAAGCACTGGCATACCTATATACTCTCTCTCTCTCTCTCTTTCTCTCTCTCTCTCTGTATCTCTTTGCTTGCAAATAAGTAAAAACAAATAAAACATTTAAAAAAAAAAAAAAAAAAGCTTCCCCCTGATGAGATACCCCATTGGACATGCTCCCAGTACTAGCCGTCACCTCTTGGCATTTTGCTTTGCTGAAACTGCTATACTACAAGCTATATGCAGCCAACATAAGCTCCAGAGAGTAGGGCCATAACTATCTTGCTAATTTACTGAGCAGATGCCCAGAATCAGGCATAGGCCAAACACTTTGCAGAGATTCATCTCCCCTAATCCTCACCACAGCATGGGAAGTGGAACCCAGGAGCACCTGCATGTTACAGAAAAATGTACCAGGGTTTACAGAGCTGAAGAGATTTCTCCAAGGCCATTTGGAGGATAAGGAACAGTACCAGGCTCAAACCCAGAGCCTGGTCTCTCCGAAGCTTTAGCACACAACTCCTTGCCCTGTCCCTGGCTTGAATGGACACTTCTGTTATACCTGAGTGGACACACTCTGGCAAGACCCCATGTCAGTGATTCTGGAGTCTGGTGGCCTAGCCAGGCTTTCATGGCCCTAAGGGCCAGGACCCCAGAGCAGGCAATTGCTACTTCATTAACTGGAAAATAGGTCCACTGTAATTATATATTTAAAAAATTTAGTACTTGCTGGGTATGATAGCATACACCTAGAACCCCAGCACTCAGGAGGCTGAGATAAGAGGATTTTGAGTTTGAGGTCAGCCTGAGGTGAGACCCTAGCTCATTAAAAAACAAACACCCAGGGCTGCAGAGATGGCTCAGTGGGTAAGGTGCTTGCCTGTGAAGCTGAATGACCCAGGACTGACTCCCCAGAACCCATGTAAAGCCAGTACACAAAGTGGTGCATGCATCTGGAGTTTGCAGTGGCTAGAGGCCCTAGTGTGCTCGCTCTCTCTCTCCCCCTCTCCTTGTCTCTCTCCTTCTGAATGCAAATAAATAAATATCTGCTAGCTAACAAGGGTTCAGATGCCAGACTGAATGCAAGCAAGAGGGTGAACTCACATCATGGCCTACCTGTGTGAGGACATCCAGCTGGCCCACAATGTGCTCCAGTGTGCTGGTCAGCGTCTGGGGCATGCTGACAGGCTCCTGGGACTGGCCCTGACCTGACTCCAGATTCTTGCTTCTGCCTGGCGGGATGGGGAAATCCACTTCTGGCTGAAGAAAGAAAGAAAAGAGTCTCTCAGTACTTGAGGAAATATGAACATGGGAACATCTCCAAAAGATTACATAGAAAACCAGCAGGAAGCCAGAGAAAACGACTTCCAAGTGTCAGAAAGCAGCAGCAGGGAGGCAGGGAGGCTGACCTGTCTCTTAACCCAGCACTCATTGTGCACCTGTAGCAGGCATCCTGATGGGGCTAGAAACACTGAAGTCACTTTCCTACTGCTACTCTCTTCCCCAACATCAACTTTCCCGCCTCCACTTAATGCCTAGCAGTGTGGCCTAGAACAAGGGGTAGGTATGTTCTAACCCTATCCTAACTAAGATCCCTTGGGAAAAGAAAGATTTCTGTGTGAATGTTCTGCTTAGATGGCTGGTAGGAGCCAGAATTCACAGGACAGACACTGCTGGGTTATTTTCAACAGGACTCCAGGATTGAGGTGCTCGGGAATTTGCCTAAAGCTCTTCAGCCCCCAATCTGAAAAGTTGGGACTCCTGATTTATACTTTTCCTGACCCAGGAAGCACCATACACATGTTCAGTAGGAGAAATACCCAGAGCCTAAATACCTAAGGGCAAGCAAGTCAGCAGATGCGCCAATTCTGGTTGGGAGCCTTCAACTCCCGTGGATTGATCCCTGTGTCTCTACTGGCTGGCTGTGTGCAGTGGTGATTCATGGTCTCAGCAAGCCTTAAAACCTCAGTGACCCATCTTTTGGGGCATGGGCTTTAAACCACCACTTCACTCCTGGGCATTCCACACATTATCACATCACTCCTCAGCTTCGCCAATCCTTTAGGAGAAAATCTAGCCTTTCGGCAAAGTACTCTGATCTAGCTCACCTCCTTCCATGGTTTCCTCTCTTGCTCTGTACTTTGGTATCCAGATCATGAGCTCTTCCTTCCTGAGGAGGGCTCACATTCACCCCTCTTCTCTCTGCTCCAAGTATCTTGCTCTTCCCTCCCCTTCTCATCTCCTGCTCTTCACTAGGACCTCCTCCGTGCTCCTCCCCACCTGGCCTGCCCTGTTCCTCCAGCCACTGCATCTTGGGGCAAGGGTTAGAATACAAGGATAGATGAATCCATGCTGGCCCCCACAAGGCCTACCACTTGCCCGTGTCTCTGTTTCCCCTCTTGCCTCCAGCGTGCACTCATCACTCCTTTCCCTACAAACCCAGGACATCACTTGGCTCAGAGCCTGCCAAATAGCCAACTACTGAAGCACCATAGAGCCAAGTAGCCCACCATCTCCAAGTACCATAGTCAGCAGGATCTACTGGGTGTGGCTGGGGCTCACCTAGGATACCTACCCATCCACCCAACCACCCAGCACTTACAACTGCCTACAGACCCATCAGCAGCTGGCTGCTTCTACTTCTCCCAATCTCTCATCTCTTAGGCTAACCCGTGCAGCCCAGCTCTGGAAGATGCTCACCCGGCTGGCATCAGAGTCTTTGAGAAGGAGGAGACGATTGTCAAGTGACAAAGGAGGAATGCAAGCACAGGGTAGCCGGCAGAATCTGCCTGTGTAGTTTCCTTTATTAGGAAAGAGTTCTAATCTCATAAACCACAAACTCTCAAGGGCAAATAGATTTGAAAAATGCAGGCCCTGGTGGCGAAAGGAGAACTTGAATGTGAGACACGAGCCAAGAGGCCATTCTTGAGAAGAGAATCTGGACGGACCATGCCCATTGTGGACATGTCTGCAGTGGAAGGTGGCCATTTTCTAAGCTCTTGGCTATGAGGACCAGGGCTTTCAGTCCCTCCAGGAATCAAAGCACTTCAGATCTCAATGCCTACCCAGAAGCCCATTCTCAAAACATTTCAGAAGCTAACCAGTCTTTCTAGGATGGCCTGTAGCCCACTACAGTGGCCCCCCAGACCCAGTCAGTTTCATTGAGAGACAGTGGTGGTGAAGAATGGTGACTCGAACAGGCCTTGGCTTTCTTTTCTTCTGTGTGTGTGTGTGTGCGAGCATGCACATACACGCACATCCATACGGTAAGGCATACATATGTGGAGGCTAAGATAACCTTGGTGCCCTCGATCACTCTTCTGCCTTAGCTCCCTAAAATAGCCTCTCACTGATCTAGAATTCCCCATTTTGGGGTTCAAATGACTAACCAAAGAGCTCTAGTGATCCTCCTGCCTCCAACCCCCATGGTGCTGGGATTAGAGACATGTGTGACCATGCCTAGCTTAGCTTTTGATGTGCTTAGGTCCTCCTGCCTGAACAGCTAGCACTCTTAACCAGTGAGGCCTCGCCGCAGCCTCGGTGTCTAGAAAAAGTCTACTTTCTAGTTGTAAAATGGGGCAATAGCAGGGCTGGCCATGAGATGCTCACCTGAAGTCACCAGCAGGCCTTGAGAAATGCTCACAGACCTGAGCCCAATCCTTCTAGACAGGCAAACTCATTCCCTAGACACCAAGCCTCCATGGCTCCACCAAGGCCACTGAAGAGAGGTACAATCCTGTCCCAACAGGAGGCATCTTTATGGGATGGGCCAGGCTGGTGCCTCCAGGAAGGAGGGAATGGAAATTCTTAGTGTTTCTGCAGAACAGTCTACAACTACCAGTGTTGAGCTGGGCTTCTGGAAAAGGCAGGTGATTGGGTGGGAGTAGAGAGTGAGCACCAACCTGAGCAGCCCTCCTTTCAGCCAAAGTCAAGCAGGTCCAAGAGAGAAGAAAGGACTGTAGCCACAGTGCTCCAAGCTGGGGAGGGGCTGGCTTTAGGAGCAAAAGATGTGCACCCATTGAGACAATGCCTGCATGGCTGTCTCCATATCACAAGAAAAGACAAGAAGTCACTATCTAAAGGCCCCTGGCATGAACCTCCTTAACCAATTTTGTTAGAAGACATGGTGGCTCCCACCTGCAATCCCAGCACTTGTGAATTTAAGGACAGCCTGGACCACATGGTGAATTCTAGGCCACCCTGTCCCAAAGCAGAAAATTAAATATCTCAATGTACTACCTAACACATGACAGTCTGGCAACTGCTACTGTTTACTTGCTACTTACAGCCTGCCTGACTACGCGGCACCTCACCAAATCCTTACAGTGGTCTTTTGTGCAAGAGGGTTATTATGCATCTTATTTTCACAGAAAACTGGGCTCAAAGAGTATATTTATTTTTTGGTATGTGTATGTGTGTGGTGTGCACACATGTATGTCTTCATATGTGTGTGGCATGCGCTCATGCATGGATGTGAGTGAAGAGTCAGAGGTAAATGTTGGGCATCCCCTCAGTCATTTAGCTTACTTTCCTTTTTTGTTTCCTAATATTTTATTTATTTATTTATTTATTTATTTATTTATTTATTTATTTATTTATTTATTTATTTATTTTTGGTTTTTCGAGGCAGAGTCTTACTCTAGCCCAGGCTGACCTGGAATTCACTCTGTAGTCTCAGGCTGGCCTCGAACTCACGGCAATCCTCCTACCTCTGCCTCCCGAGTGCTGGGATTAAAGGCGTGCGCCACCACGCCCGGCATATTTTATTAATTTGTAAGGAGAAAGAGAGAGAAGGAGGGAGTTCTCCAGGGCCTTTAGCCACTGCAAACGAGAACTCCAGATGCATGCACCATTGGGTACTGAGGAATCAAACCCCCATGTCATTAGGCTTTGCAAGCAAGCACCTTAACCACTGAATAATCTCTCCAACCCCCCCCCCCTTTAAAAAATATATTTACTGGGCTGGAGAGATGGCTCAGCAGTTAAGGCACTTGCCTCCAGTGCCTAAGGCCCTGGTTCAATTCCTCAGTACCCACATAAGCCAGACCCACAAGGTGGTGGCCCTGGTGTGCTCGCTCTCTCTCTCTCTGTATCTCTGCTTGAAAATGAATAAATAAAATATAAAAAAAATATTTACTTGAGAGAGAGAGAAAAAAAAGGGCACACCAGGGCCTCTAGCCACTGTAAATGAACTCCAGACACATGTGCCACCTTGTGCATCATGTGGGTACTAGGGAAATCTAACTTGGATATTTCTGCTTTGCAAGCAAACGCCTTAACCACTAAGCCATCTCTCTAGCCCCCCCCCCTTTTTTTTGGTTTTTCGAGGTAGGGTCACGCTCTAGTCCAGGCTGACCTGGAATTCACTATGTAGTCTCAGGGTGGCCTTGAGCTCACTTCAATACTCCTACCTCTGCCTCCCGAGTGCTGGGATTAAAGGCATGCGCCACCACGCCCGGCTGCCCCTTCTTTTTTTGAAATAGGGTCTCACTCTAGCTCAAGATGACCTGGAATTCACTATGTAACCTCTGGCTGGCCTTGAACTCATAGCAATCCTCCTACCTCAGCCTCCTCAGTGCTAGGATTAAGTGTGCACCACCACGCCCAGCTCCACCTTTTTATTTTTAAAATATTTTTCTTTAGGGCTGAAGAGATGGCTTAGAGGTTAAGATGTTTGCCTGCAATACAGAAGGACCAGAGTTCAATTCCCCAGTGCCCATGTAAAGTCAGATACACAAGAGGGCGAATGTGTCTGGAGTTCATTTGCAGTGGCTGGAGGCCCTGGAGCGCCCATTCTCTCTCTCTCTCTCTCTCTCTCTCTCTCTCTCTCTCTCTCTCTCTCTCTCTCTCTCTCTCTCATAAAAACATATAAAAAAATCTCCACTCATACTAATGAAAACAAAAATAAAACAAGGACAGGAAAGGGGCTCAGCAGATTGGGGGAGGGACAGGAGAGGGTAAGCATGGGTGAATATGCGACTGAAATACATTACATACATGTATGAAATTGTCAAATAAATCAATTCAAAAAAATATTTTTCTTTATGTGTAAGCAGAGAACAATAGAAGAGAGACAGAAAGAATGGGGCCAGGCCCTCCAGCAAACAAATTCCAGGTGTATGTGCTACCTTGTGCATCTGGCTTTACATGGGTACTGGGGCATTGAACTGGGGTCATTAGGCTTTGCAGGCAAGTGCCTTAACCACTAAACCATCTCTCCAGCCCTCCACCTTACTTTAATATATATATATATACACACACATATATATATATATATTAATTTATTTACAAGAGACAGCAGTGGGGAGGGGAGGGAGGGAGGATGAGAATGTATGGGCATGCCAGGGTCTTTCTGCTACAAATGAACTCCAGACACATGTGCCACATTGTACATCTGGCTTTACCTGAGTATTGGGGAACTGAAGCTGGATTGGCAGGCTTTTCAATCAAGCACCTTTAAGCGTGGGGCCATCTCCCCAGCTCCTAAGCCTTACTTTCTGAAACAGGGTCACTCAATGAACCCAAAGCTCACCAATTAGCCAGAGTAGCTAGCTAGTAGTCCCAGGGATCCACCTGTCTCCCACTCCCCAGTGCTATGATGACAGATGTACCCTATCATGCCCAGCATTTTACATGTGTGCAGGGATCTGAACTCTAGTCCTTATGCTTGTATGGCAAGCACTTAACGATCGTTGAAATAACTTGCTCTAAGCCACCCAGCAAATGGGAGCTGGTATCTGAACGTAAACCACATTGTTCCTGGACATCAGGCAGCCTATGGCAGATGACCCCAGCTGTAGATGGTCTTCCCTGTGCGGTTTCTCCCCAGCATCTCTGTGGAGGCCACCAGCTCTCCTGGACCGAAAAGTTTTTGCATCGCTGCCATGCCTTGCCTGACCTGGAATGACTTTCCAGCACAGAGACTAACACGGAAGGCCCTCTACAAACACTTGATGCCTCCAAGGGCCCAGCCCACTGAAGTAGTGAACTTCCTGTGTAATGAGACCTCTTCAATTTCTGCACAGCAGCAGAGGGCCAGCAGCCTTGGAGTCACTCAGCTACACCCCAGTGTTGAGAAGCTGTGGCATTTCCTATAGAGCTTGGCAACTAGGCATGAAAACAGACTGGAAAGCTAAGTGCAAGGGC
The DNA here is from genome assembly GCA_004024765.1 of Zapus hudsonius. Classification (NCBI taxonomy): domain Eukaryota; kingdom Metazoa; phylum Chordata; class Mammalia; order Rodentia; family Dipodidae; genus Zapus; species Zapus hudsonius. The sequence continues at coordinate 19,618 of PVHP010004542.1, read as the reverse complement.
GAGCACAGACACTTTGCAAGATGGCAGAGTAAACACACCAGCATCTGGCTTTGGTGGGTCTCAGGCATGACACCAAACCTTCACTGTCAACTTGACTGGCTTTGGAGTCACCTAGGAGACACACCTTTGCGCATGTCTGTGAGGGGAAGACTCACCATGACAATGGAAGTACTAGTCCACAGACTGGGTTCCCAGAGCAGATAGAAAGAAGAAAGCAAGAACAGCAGTTTTCATCTCTGCTTCTAGTTATGGACACCATGTGGCCAGCTGCCCTCCCCAGCCACACTAAACCTTTCCTTCCTTAAGTTACTTCTGTGGAATTTTGTCCCAGCAATGTGAAGGGCAGCTAATACATCAGGTATCAGAGGAAAAGCACAACAAAGATCAACCCATGTATACAGTCCCTATGTCGTCACTAGCTTTTCACTCTCAACAAACACCATAATATCAAAACAAACAAACAAAAAGAATCTACTTGGCTTTGTGTAAATTTTCCTTGGGACCTCAAGTGACTTTTCTCATGCCATTCTTGCAGAGGATCCTAGGCTCTCACAGGTTATCAGGTTGCCTGCCTGGGTTTCTATTTCCTTTTGCCACCTCCCTGTCACAAGCCATCAAGGGCTCAGCACCTCACACACAGCGGGAATCAAATCATAAGATTTCCCTTGAAATGGTAGTCCGCCTGAACTGAAGTGTGCTTTAAGTATTCAATATAACCTGGTTTTCAATGATTCTCGATGAATAAAAGAATGTAAAATATCTCAAAAAAAAAAAAAAAAAAGCCAGAGCCGGACGTGGTGGTGCACACCTTTAATCCCAGCACTCGGGAGGCAGAGGTAGGAGGATTGCTATGAGTTTGAGACTACAGCATGAATTCCAGGTCAGCCTGGGCTAGAGCAAGACCCTCCCTCGAAAAACCAAAAAAAAAAAAAAAAAAAAAAAAAAAAAAAAAAAAAAAAAAAAAAAAAAAAAAAAAAAAAAAAAAAAAAAAGCCCCAACAGCTTGTGGATCTTCCTCGACATAAGAAGTTGACCTGCCTGGGATCAATTTCATCAAATAGTGTTTCAGCTAACTATGATCTCACTTTTTCATGCAACCCTAGACGCATTAATCCATCCTAACTAGAAAGAAAGGGGGCAATCTTAAAAAAAAAATCTCTTGAGAATCTTAATTACATCTTCAAATATCCCTTTTTCAAGTAAGCCCTCCTTCATAGGTTCTGAATATATTTGGGAAGGAGCTACTATTCTACCCACTACAAAATGCATAGTTTTATATATATATAATATATATATATTATATATATATATATATATATTTTTTTTTTTCCGAGGTAGGATCTTGATCTTGCTGACCTGGAATTCACTATGGCCTCAAACTCAATGCAATCTTCCTGCCTCTGCCTCCCGAGTTTTGGGATTAAACACATGTGCCACCATGCCGGCCAGTTTTTAAATTTTTACTTATTTGTTTTGCTTTTAAATTCCAGACATAGTCTATGTTATCAGGCTAACCTCAAATTTGAGTCCTCCCAAGAGCTGGGATTACAGATGTATGTATGACACTATATTCAGCTATGCTTAGGTATAAATAAAACAACATAAGTATAAAACCTGTATGCTGAAAATTATAAAACACTGATGAAAAAAATTAAAGACAACCTATATCATTGAAAAGATAGATAATGCCATATTCATGTATTAAAGATTGAATATTGCTATATTGTGCATTAATGAAATGCAAGTTAAGCCCACAGATATCACCATATATATGCCCATAAGAATGGTCTAAAGTTAAAAAGACTGACCATACCAAGTGTTGGCAAAGAGGTAGAGAAACTGAACTCTCACCTAACTGTTGATACAAATGTGATGACACAATTACTTCAGAAGAGTTCAACAGTTATTTAAGACGTCAGATGTATGCCTATTATGTGTTCCATCACTCCACTCCCACACATTTACATTACATTACATTTTAGGAAAATAGAAGCATATGTCCATAGCAAAGCATGGATATGAAAATTCACAGTAATAACCAAATACTGAAAATAACCCAATGTTTATTGTGCCATCAGGTAGATAAACAAACTGTGGTATAGCCATTAAGTGGAGTACAATTCAGCAGTAAAAAAAAAAAAAATGGGGCTGGAGAGATGGCTCAGCGGTTAAAGCACTTGCTTCCAGTGCCTAAGGCCCTGGGTTCAATTCCCCAGGACCCACATAAGCCAGACCCACAAGGTGGTGGCCCTGGTGCGCGCTCTCTCTCTCTCTCTCTCTCTCTCTCTCTCTCTCTCTGCTTGAAAAATGAATAAAATATTTAAAAAATGAACTACTTATATATGTGACAACGTGGGTCAATCTCAACATAATTAGGCTGAAAGAAATCAGATTAAATGAATATATAACTATATAATTCGATTTATATTACATTCTTTTTTTTTTTTCTTTTGGTTTCTTGAGGTAGGGTCTCACTCTAGCCCAGGTTGACCTGGAATTCACTATGTAGTCTCAGGGTGGCCTTGAACTCACAGTGATCCTACCTCTGCCTCCTGAGTGCTGGGATTAAAGGCATGCACCACCACGCCCGGCCATTTATATTATATTCTAAAAAATACAAACTAATTTGTAGTGATAGAAAGCCATTTAATGTTTGCCCATATGCACAAAGAGGTACAAGGGACTTTTTGGGATGATGGAAACATTCTCTATCTTGATCATGGTGAAGGTGATGACATGAAACTATCTTTCTGCCAAATTTCAGGACTGCTTACTTTTCAATGGTGAGCTATAAAGTTCTACCAAAACTCCCCTAAGGCCGCAGTTACAACTGCAGGGCCTTTGGGAGACCATACTACCCATCACTACACTCTGCACTTAAAATGAAAAGCAGCCCCTCTTCACAGGGCATTACCAGTGAACAAAACTGTCCACCTGAGGCCCAATAAGGCTCACTTTTAGTCTTGGAATTTGTTTCCAGAAGTGGAAAGTCAGACAATCTCATTTTGTGTAGCCTTACTCTCCCCAGTGCAAGGTGAGGAAGCAACAGACATCCATCCACAGGCAGTGCCTGAGCAGCCCTCAGCCTTCCTCAGAGCAACCCAACACAGGGCCCAACAACCAGGACCCAGGTCTGCACAGCTGGCTAGAGGACAGAGTGGCTGGAGTTTGACCAGAAGATGAGATCTCAGTTGACAGGACAGCCCCCTCTGGTTGGGGCAGGGTAGATGATGGTTGACATCTATAACTATGGACCTTGTCCTGTACCTGGCCTGCTCATGAAACTTCAAATCTGTAATGGACAAGTGCTTAGGAACTGACCTTGGCTTGAATGTGGGCCCGAGTGGAGAGTGAGGTGACCTAGGGCCAAGAGCTGGGCTCACTCACTAATATCCTTGCACAGCCTGTCTGGTCACTGCCCACTTAACACATCAAAGCATTCATTGTGTTTCTCAAGCAGGGCTGAGTGCAAAGCTCAAAGAAGTGGATGTGCACACACACATGCACCCTAGTTAAATCTCTGCAGCTGACTCTTCCACTGGAATGTTCAGTGAGTCTGCTGGTTAGCAGGAGGAGCCCCAGACCGAGGTGTTTCTCTGTCCTGACTTCAGGCCTTTGGCTGTTAACAATTTGTCCTCATGAAAAGTGAACAGTTGTCTTCATGTTTCCCTGGGGAAGGAAACAGACACAGGGCAGAGCTCTCTTGGGCTCAGCCTCAGCTTTTCAAGCGGAAGAGGCAGGGCTATTTTCTCAAATCAGAGCTCAAAGGAAACCTGGTACTGTATTACCACATGTATTTTCAGACTAGATATACGATAGCCTTATTTGTCCAGTAATTTAGGGTTCTGTCCTGGAATCCAAGAAGAGAAGAAACTTCTCATTCTAAACATAGCCCTGAACCTAACAGGAATTCTGGTTTCTTAAAAGCATCTAATTGTTTGGCCGTCTGACCAATATTCACCCAAGCCAGCCTGAGCATAAGCCTGGGGTTTGCTTACTACTACTGGCTTTCTAGAGGTATGAACTCACACTTCCCTATGTCAGGCCCTGGGGAATCTGTGTCAACTCAGGGACACAGAGTCAAGGCCTGTAGCCCAAACATCAGCCTCCAAACTGAATCAGATACTCTATCGTCAAAGATCCCAGTCAAATCTCAGGGCTGGCTACCCCTTGATCCTGGATCCCACTGATGGGAAACTGACCAGATGTCCTTAAAATGGAGAATGAGCTGGGTGTGCTGGTACATGGCTTTAATCCCACCATTTGGGAGGCAGAGGCAGGAGGATTGCTGTATGAGGCCAGTCTGAGACTCCATAGTGAATTCCAGGTCAGCCTGAGCTACAGCGAGGCCCTGTCTCAAAAAACAAATAAACAAACAAAAACAAGAGAATGAGGGATCCACATGCCTGACCAGGCCCTGTCACACAGAACCAGCAGGACCTGGGTGCCAGGACTATAGGCCATATGGTGCACTTTCTCATATCATGGGTCTGTCCCCAAAGAGGCAGGGACCACAGGTGGTTCTACGATACCCGTGTTGCTCATAGGCTGTGGACATGTGGGAAATGCTCAAAGGGCAAACCAAGGACCCTCACTCTCCCCGCCAGGGCTTGGACAGCCACTCCTGGAGCAGTCCCACCACACTACTGACTCCCCAGTCTTGCTCTGGGAGTTTCCAAGGGCTTCCAACAGAGGGGGTATTTTTTCTAACGAGCAAGAGGAATGTCCTAGGAGGCGGGACATGGAAAATTACTCAGTGTGCATATATGTCCCCAGGAAGAGCTGGGGGGTGGGAATAACACACAAAGGTAAGAATATTCCTTATAAGCACCTGACCTTCTCTAGAGGGGCTCAGGAGACAGGAAATAATAGGTGGAATTCTGGAACTGAAGCCTTTCAGGTCATCACACACACCAGTGACAGCAAGGTGGGACAGGGTGTCAGGAACACAGTGATTGGGAATGGGGCCTAGGACTCCTGCCTGGTCCACAGAGGACTAAGGGAGGTAAGACTGTTCCAAGCAGGGACACGCCCCTGGAGCAGCCTGAGGAAACCAAAGGTATACACTGGGGACCAAACCCTGGGTAAGAACACTTCCCTGAGGCTTGTGCTTAGTTCAGTTTCAAACATTCTTGAAGGTCCTCTACAGCTGGCACCGAGTATCTCAGGGCTACCAACCACTTCCCTGGAGACAGGAATGCCTACCCTCCACACAGCATGAGGTACCCTGGGAGGGATAAAAATCAAGGATACTAATAAAGTCCAAGGGTTGACTATAGGTTTTTGTTTTAAAGATTAAATTGATTTGAACTAATTTTAGAGTTGGAGAAAAGCTGCAAAAAATAGTACAGAGAATTTCTATATATTCCTCTCCTGGTGTTAACTCGACATGTTACATAATCAATCATAAAATAATGATGAGACCAAGAAATTAACATGGGGGAATACTATTAACCAAAGTAACGGGCCTGTGGGAGCACCAGCAGTCTCTCCACTACTGTCCAGAATCCTGTCTAGGATGTCACTCACATTTCATTACTATTTAGCCTCATACACCTTGCATCACTTTCTCAGTTCTCCTTTTTTTGGTTTGTTTTTAAAATATTTTATTTATTTATTTGGGCGAGAGTGAGGGAGCTAGAAAGAGGCAGAGAGAATGGGTGCACAAGGGTCTCTAGCCACTACAAACGAATTCCAGACACATGTGCCACCTTGTACATCTGGCTTTACATGGGAACTGGGGAATCAAACTCTCGGGTCTTTCTGCTTTGAAGGCAAATGCCTTAATTGCTAAGCCATCTCTCCAGCCCCTTGTTTTTTGATTACACTTTAAAAAATTTTTTTATTTATTCATTTTCAAGCAGAGATATACAGAGAGAGAGAGAGAGAGATAGAGAGAGAGATGGAGTGCGAGAGCACACCAGGGCCACCACCTTGTGGGTCTGGCCTATGTGGGTCCTGGGGAATTGAACCCGGGGTCTTAGGCACTGGAGGCAAGTGCCTTAACTGCTGAGCCATCTCTCCAGCCCATGATTGATACTTCTGAATAATATGCATCAGTTATTTTTGTCAAATGTCCCTCAATTTGGATCTGCCTGATGTTCCCCATGACTGGATTCCTTTTACAATTTTTTAATTAAAAATTTTTAATTTATTATTTGCAAGGAGAGAGAAATGAGTGTGCACCATGGCCTCCAGCCACCGCAAATGAACTCCAGGTGCCTCCAGGTTTTACGGGTACTGGGGAATTAAACCCAGGCCTTCAGGCTTTGCAAGAAAGCACCTTTAACCAATGAGCCATCTCTCCACTCTCTCAGGTTATAATTTTTTTTTTTTTTGGTTTTTCGAGGTAGGGTCTCGCTCTAGTCCAGGCTGACCTGGAATTCACTATGTAGTCTCAGGGTGGCCCTGAACTCATGGCGATCCTCCTACCTCTGCCTCCCGAGTGCTGGGATTAAAGGCGTGCGCCACCACGCCCGGCTTTCAGGTTATAATTTTTGACACCACCACAAAAGCAAGGTGCATGATATCACAGGGAATTTAGAGACAGGACTTAATGCTAGCCTTGATCAGTGGGGACAAGGGCCTCTCTCCAGTTTTTTCCAATGTAAAGTCACTACTTCTCGCTGTGTAGTGAATTTAGGGGAGCTGGATTTTAAAAAGGGAATACTCTGTGTCGTGTCAGCCCCGTTGTTGATGGCTGCAGCTGCCCCACAGATGAGAGGCAGCTAATGAAGACAAGAGGCAGAGCGACGTCTCTGGAAGACGCCACAGCTCTTGGTGACAAAGAGGAACAGTAGCAGTTTATTTATAGATCCACTTGAAGACAGCTCATTGTAACTACTGGAGCTGAATTTTTAAAACCTTGGGAACAAAGGCTGGCTATTTTAAACTCTCCTTGCACTTAGTTCAATGGAGAGTGTCAGAATCATGGGCCGTACCCCAGGCATCACTCCCAAGCTCAGTAATTCATATTTTGTGCAGCATCACAGAACACGAACAAGGCCTGCCAAGACAGATACCCAGGCTGGCCTCAGATTGGCCAGAGCCCTCACCAGTGGCCCCTATGCTTCCCAGGGAGGCAGAATCCCATGGGGTCTCATAGCCTCTTTTTTTTCCCTGGAAAATGAAGTTGCAGACAGCTGTGTGAACTGGGGTTACATCATCTCTCCCCTCCCCACCCCCTTGCATGCTTTGAAGAGAGCCAGCACCCTTCAGTGAATGCCTGTCCCAGAATACATAGCAATAGCTGGTGATCTGTCCTATAAGCAGCTCAGAGTGGGAAACTGAGGACAGAGGTGGGTGGGCCAGAAAAGCCTGACTACTGCTGCAGACTACGATAACCTCTCAATGAACCAGAGCCACGGGCAGGGGTGGAGGGGCGACACCATGATGCAAAGCACAAAAACACCATTCTGACACAATGTGGGAAAGGATGAACATGTGCTGTTTGTAATCAAAGAATTATTAATTTTGTTGAATGTGATAAGCACAATACAGTTATTAACCCCCCCCAAATCATTATTTAAGGTAAAATGTGATATCTGGAATTTAAAAAATCATCTAGCTCTTCTAAGAAGAGAGGGGAAGAGAGATGAAATAAGATTGACGAAATGTTGAAGCTAGTGAAGGGCACATGGAGGTTGCCATATTACTCCCTACATTTTCTGTGCTAGCTTCAAAGTTTCCGTAATCGAAGGATTTTTTTAAAATTTTTATACGTTTTTATTTATTTGTAAGGGAGGGAGGGAGGGAGAGAGAGACTGACTCCAGATGCATGTGCTAGTCTGTGCATCTGGCTTTACATGGGTACTGGGGAATCAAAGCCAGAGCCTTAGGCTTTGCAGGCAAGTGTCTTAACCATTGAGCAATCTCTCCAGCCCAAGGATTTTTATTCTGATTAATAAAAACGTTGGCTGGGTGTGGTAGCTTGTACCTGTAATCCCAGCACTGGAGAGGCTGAGTGAGGTAGGAGGGTCACTGGGAATTCAAGGCCAGCCTGGGCTACAAAGTGAGTCCCAGGCCAGCCTGGGCTAGAAGCAAATTCTGCCCATAAAACAAACAAAAAAAGTACTTCCTAATGACTGAACAAGCTAAGGAGCTGAGGCCGGGGAGGGGCCCCAACAGGCAAGGTAAATGACTCTTAAGTCCACACGAGTCTCTGGCACAGCTGAGAGAGCCCCATGATGGCAATGACAATATGCATGGAACCCACAACAATGTCCAGACCTTCAACAAAACTAATTGTAAGATAATCTCCATGGAAACCATCTATTCTGATTTTTTGCCATGGTAACCAGTAAGAACATAAACACAAGCATTATCCAACACCCTTACACCACATGGGCCATGCTGCTAGCCAATCTGGAAATATAAACTGCAAACGTTCCCCCCCCCCATTTAAATGAAAAGAAGTTCTGGAACTCGTAATGTAGACATAAAGACTCTACCACCCTTTGTGGCCTGCTAGCTTCCGATACCACCCTATGCCATCTACTGCAGTGACTTCCTTTATTTAGCTCGAGACCATGAAAATGCCCCAAGGAAGGAGTCAGAGTGGGCCTCTGGCCTCACACACCCAAGCCACATTTGCCCAAGGACTGCAGGTGTGTCCTCTGTTCAGGCTCATGGGCCCTCGGGGCTGTGAATAACTGACAGTGGGAGAAGGGGAACAGGAGAGTGTGGCTGGCAGGGGAGAGGAAGAACTCTAGCCTGCTGGCCACCTGGGGAGGTGGCATGGAGGAGGTACCATCTGGAAAAAACCTAAAGAGAGGAGGGCAACTCTGTTGGCAACAAAGGACAGTGGCCCAAAAAGCATAATCAGACTTAAGCACATGTGGTTCATTTTTCTCACTTCTAGGTTTGAAAAAAAAAAAGAACAGAACCAAAAGAAAAAGGAACACAAGATCTCCAAATGCCTAAAGTCCCAGTTCTCATCCACACTCTACTTGGCGTCACAAAACTGGCTAGATTCTTTTTGTGGTCTTTGCTGGCTCTTGTAGAGAGAGATGACTTTTCAGCATGCTCTACCCACTTCTTGTCACCATCAGTAAAGTGGTAATGTCGCAGCGGTGGCTCCAGTGGGTGAAATGACAGATGCTCCTGGTCCATGTGTCCTTGTAGTCAAGCACTGTAATGTGGAGACCCCAGTGTCTCCTGTCCTGAGTCCCCACATGTGGAGTAGAATTGCCCATAATCCTAAATGAACCCAAACTCTGGATGCCCAGAGGAAAAGAAAGGCCCCCAAAGAATCAGAGGGGTGTATGTGTCCAAGTCTATGTGCCAGGTGCGTCTGATGCCTGCGGAGTGAACCCAAAGCCTTTAGACTTCGCCTGCATTCCAGAGGCATGTTTCTCCATCTTCAGAATACAGCTATCTTAATACGTCAAGTCCTCAAATGCCAGAGAACCCACTTGCCATTGCTTTAAGCCATTAAAGAGACCTTCCTCCATCAGCCACATGCTGCTACCCTCTAGAGAGGGGCCTGATAGCTTGTGGAATGGACGGCAATTTTTCCAGGATAGGAGACCACCACCAGCCTCTCAAAGAGGCAGCTCAGACAAAAGGAATTTTGCCACCCGTCCTATCCTTGCCCACTTCTACTGTAATTGCACTAACAGGACTTGTTCCTGTTCTTACTACCTGGTGATACTTCCCCAAAAGGCTTGGGCAGGGGGGAAAGACCTTTATTTAGTGGTTTAAGTGCTGAGACACTAACACCTAGGCCACCTCCGGCTTAGCTATCACTCTTACTACTCAGCTCTCTAAAGCCAGAATTGACAGGATTGGAGCTGGCCTAGGTACCCACAGCTACAGGGTGAGAGGTGTGAGTCAGGGTCACCAAGGAAGGAGATGAGACAGGACAATGCGAGAGGCAGTTGGCCTAGAAAAGGCTATTCCAGAACAAGTGACTAGATTCTTGGCAGAGGAACTAGTGAGCCGATCAGGAGCCAAGGGAGGAAGACAGACCTGGAAGAGGCCACAGCAGGGCATTAGCAAGTCTCGCCTTGTTACTGAGAGACTGGTAGTTCTAGACTGGTGGGTGTCTGTGGGCTTAAAGGACTCACAGGGCAGTTCTGGGATTTAAACCAGCCACATCCCTTTCCTTCTATACTCCTTTTCCAGAGATTCTCCAAATGCCACTCCCAAACTGTAGAGCTTCTCTCAGTCATAGAAGCTTCCAAGATGAAAAAAGGTAACACCCCCTTTCTAGAATACACCTGTCACAACTGTCTAGACTGTTTTCTCAAAGTGGGTCCCTATACTAGTAGCATCAGCATCTCCTCGAAAGGTGTTAGAAATGTAAACTCCCCACTGCACTAGACATGCTGGGGACAGGCTATGGACAGTAAATGTTAAGGATTAAAAGGTTTGGGGAAGGAGGGGGGACAAAAGAGGGTAATAGGGTGGGAATATGGTCAAATTATTGAATGTTCATATATTAAAAGTTTTCAATAAAAAATTTTAATGGTCTGTAGAGGTGGCTCAGCAGTTATGGCATTTGTCTGCAAAGCCTAATGACCCAGGTCCTATTCCCCAGTACCCACATAAAGCTAGATGCAGAAAGTGGCTCATGCATCTGAAGTTCGTTTGCAGCAGCTGGTGTGCTCACTCTGTCTGTCTCTCTTCTCTCTACCCTTCTCTCTGCTTGCAAATAAATAATAAAAATATGTTTAGGACTGGACAGATGGCTCAGTGGTTAAGCCTGAAAAGCAGAAGGACCTGAGTTCAATTCCCCAGTACCCACGTAAAGCCAGTTGCACAAGGTGGCACATGTATCTGGAATTATTCTCAGTGGCTGGAGGCCCTGGTGTGCGCTCATGCTCATTCCCATTCTCTCTCAAATAAATAAAATATTTTTTTAAAATTATTTTTAAAAAGACCTTTTGCCAGGCGTGGTGACGCACGCCTTTAATCCCAGCACTCGGGAGGCAGAGGTAGGAGGATCACCGTGAGTTCAAGACCACCCTGAGACTACAGAGTGAATTCCAGGTCAGCCTGGGCTAGCATGAGACTCTACCTCGAAAAACAAAACAAACAAACAAACAAAAAAAAAGACCTTTTATTACCAACACTGCCTGGGAAGTTTAGCTAATATCTTTTTTTTTTTGTTTTTGTTTTTGTTTTTCGAGGTAGGGCCTCACGCTAGCCCAGGCTGACCTGGAATTCACTATGTAGTCTCAGGGTGGCCTTCAACTCACAGCGATCCTCCTACCTCTGCCTCCCGAGTGCTGGGATTAAAGGCGTGCGCCACCACACCGGCTAGCAATATCTTTTGATAAATTTCTGTAGTTTCTTTTTTTTGCGTGAGCATGCACACACGTGTGTGTGTGTGTGTGTGTGTGTGTGTGTGTGTGTGTGTGTGTGTGTGTGTGTGCGCGCGCGCGCGCGCGCCAGGTTGGTGTCGGGTGTTTTCCTCAATCACTCCTACCTTAAGACAGTATCTCTCACTAAACCCAGAGCTCTCCAATCTGACTAGTCTAACTAGCCAACCAGTCCAGGATCCTCCTGTCACCACTTCCTCCTCCACACTCTAGGCACTGGGAATATAGATATATGCCACCACACCTGGCATTTATGTGGGTGCTGGGGATTCAAACCCAGGTCCTCATGCTTGTGTGCCAAGTGCTTTGCCAACTTAACCATCTCCTCAGCCCTTCTTGATGGATTTCTGAGAATGTTGTCTTGTGCTTATCAAATGTAATCATCCATGGCAAAAACATATTTTTTTTCTTACCATGTGCCTGACAATCAAGTGAGCTGGCCTCTGGAAGACAGGATTCTTTCTGCCCTGGACCTGGTGCTTCTGGGCCTCGCTGGCCATATTACCACCTGCTACTGACCAAGGAAGATGAATTCCCTTCAGGCAAAGGGGGAAACAAATCTTCTGATCCAAAAGCTCCCATCACCCAAAGTCAGCAAAAGTTGTGATGGCCACTGCTCTGGCTCTGTGAATGGTCTTTTGCAGGGGCAGTGTAACAATTACCATCAACCAAGTTCTTAAAGTGTCTTTCAGAGCAGGAAGTTTCCAGTATCTCCCACAAGCAGAAAATCAGGTGCCCTGTTCCATTGCTCTTGTTTGAGCTGAAGGCTCTTTACTGATACTGGAGCTTGCTGCTTTTCTGCAAGCCAGTAACTCCCAAGTCTCATTTTAAAAGTATTTTTATTTACTTATTTGCAAGCAGAGATAGAAGAGAGAGAGAAAGAGAAAGAGAGAGAGAGAGAGAGAGAGAGAATATAGGTGTGTCAGGGCCTCTAGCTGCTGTAAATGAAATCCAGATGCATGCACCACTGTGTATCTGGCTTTATGTGGGCACTGGGGACTCAAACTCGTTAGGCTTTGCAGGCAAAAGCCTTAACCACTGAGCAGTCTTTCCAGACCTCCATAGTCTCTGTTTTCCTTTATAGGACTGGGGTTACAGACATGCGTGGCCACACCCAACTAGGGTCATTGGGTCATGAGAATGAAGACTCCATGATTGGGAGCCGTTTTAAACAGCTGTGAGAAACTTCAGATTTTTTTTTTTTCAAGGTAGGGTCTCACTCTAGCCCAGACTGTACTCTGTAGACTCAGGAGGCCTCAAACTCATAATAATCCTCCTACCTCTGCTTCCTGAATACTGGAATTAAAGGCATGTGCCACCACATCTGGCAAACTTCAGATTTTTTAAAAAATTTTATTTAATCATTTTCAAGGAGAGAGAGAGAGAGAGAGAGAGAGAGAGAGAGAGAGAGAGAGAGCGCACATGCCAGGGCCACCTTGTGGGTCTGGCTTATGTGGGTCCTGGGGAATTGAACCCGGGCCTTAGGCACTGGAGGCAAGCACCTTAACCGCTGAGCCATCTCGCCAGCCCAAACTTCAGATTTTTTAAAAGCTACCTCATCTAGGGCTCAGGAGATGGCTTAGCAGTTAAATTGCCTGATGACCTGGGTTCAATTACCCAGCACCCATGAAAAGCTGGATGCAAGGTGATCCCAATGTACCAACACCAACAGGAAGCGGAACTGGAGAATCCAGAGCTTGTGGGCAGCTGGTTTGATAACCACCGCTGTCTGGCAGTTCGTTTGCAGTAGCGACAACACTGTCTCAAAAAGGCGGAGCACAGAGACCTCAGGAGTGTCATCTGACCTCCACATGCCTGCCATGGTGCACACACAAATAGTTTTTTTGTTTGTTTGTTTGCTTGTTTTTTAAGTGCTGGGTGTGGTGGCATGCACTTTTAATCCCAGCACTTGGGAGGCTGAGGTAGGAGGATCACTGTGAATTTGAGACCAGCCTGGGACTACAGAGTGAGTTCCAGGTCAGTCTGAGCTAGAGTGAGACCCTACGTTAAACAAAACAACAAAACAAAAGCTACCTTGTCTATAGCTGCTGGAATCAACTGAGACAAAATTCATGAGGCAGGTGGAAATGAATCTTCTCTTTGCCTCTTTCTTAACCTGGATTCCTTAGACAAGGTTCCTAGAGGGAGAAACCAGGTCTTAAGCCATTCCTACAAGCAGCTAGGCCCCCAGAGCCTCAGCACAAGGTAAGATCTAGTGCCAAGAATCTCTGAGTCAGGAATCAGATGACCTTAGTCAAAACCACCCCTGTGGCAGCACATGGGCACGAGAGGTGGCTGGAGCTTCGCCCTAAGAACATGAGGAGGAGGTCCTCAGGATGAAAGTCAGATATTCTTGGCTGCCCAACCCATCTACCAGGGAGTGCTAGTACTGGGGTTCTAACATTCTTGGGGATCTTGTCTTGAGGAGTCTGTGGTGGTGGGAGGTACTAGGGAGGCAAGCAGGTGTTTCCAGCTGCCTCAGAGATCTACTTTCTCATCTGGGAGCACAAAGGGGGCTTGAGTCTGTCATTAGGAACACAATATAAACCTGCAAGAATGAAACCCCTCCCTGGTCTTCAAAAGGATCACGTTAAATTATTTAGTCAGAACTGCCTCCACCCCTGTCCAATGTTCCTTACCCTGGCAGGTTTTGAACACACAGTAACTCTAATTGGCTATAGTGGAAAAAAGAGGAAAAAAGAATATTTAAAATTTTTTTATTTATTTAAAAATATTTATTTGCAAGGAGAGGAGGGAGGGAGGGAGGAAAAGAGAGAGAGAGACAGAGAGAGAGAGAGAGAGAGAGAGAGAGAGAGAGAGAGAGATTGATTGAGCATGCCAAGGCCTCTTGTCATTGCAAATGATACCAGATGCATACACCACTTTGGCTTTATGTGAGTACTAAGGAATTGAACACAGGCCATCAGGCTTTGCAAGTGAAGGCCTTTAGCTGCTGAGCCATATCCCCAGCTCTAGGAACATGTTTTAAAAATACCTACAGCTTGGTGAGTACTTGCCATGTGCCAGGCACAGTGCCAAGTGCTGCTTGGCATGCCACCCATGAAATCTCATGAAGAAGAGCCCAGCACCTCCCCATTTGACAAAGAGAAAACCGGTTGCACAGAAATCTGCCACTCATGGGGGTCAAAGCCAAAACAAGGCAGGGACAGGATTCAATCACGGGCTGGTCAGAAGCCAGAAACAAGCTCTTAACCACAGGTGAGCTTTCTCCTTCAAGGGCAATCCTGAGAAGTGAGCAGAGGTCCCAAGCCTCAGAGCTCAAGGTCAATGTCTAAACAGAAGAGCAGCCAACCCTGTGAACTCAGGAAGTGGGTTTTCTTTTTGTCAGTTTCACTCAATTACCTAGAACTATGTGTTCTTCCTCTCCCACCCCACCCAGCACAAACTCCTTCTCAATTGCATAACTGGCCTCTGACTTTAGGAGGGAGGGCAAAAATAAAAGTGAATCCAAATAAATGCATCCTTGTTCATTAAAAGTAGATTAAAGGTGCTTCTGTGGGTAGGATAGGAATCTGACCTATGGTGGCTGAGGTTTGGATAGAGGACAGAGGCCATTTCCAAGGTCAGTCAGGACACAGGTCCTTATCCCTAATGGAAAGGTGCCTAGACAAAGATAGCAGGAAGGTGGCTAAGTACAGAGAAGACAGAAGGCCAGGCTCAGGGCAGGAAACAGAGCTAAGCATGAGACCCCTGAAACATCAGCAAAGCACAGGCAGCAGGCAAGCCCTCTAACTCCCTCCCCCGTCCCTTGTCCCAACTCATGCCTTCATCTGCCTGCAAGTGGCCCTTGCAATCTTTCTCCAGTCTCAGAGCATGTCACAGGACAGAACAAGAGGTCCTGCCCACTTTCAGCCCACAGCATGGCCTGGAATCCTTCATCTGAAACTATCCAGGCAGACAAAATGCCCCAGTCACAGCCCTAAAATCCCTCCTCTGCACATCTCAGCCAAGAACAGAGGGAAAATGGCACCCATTATTCTCATTCTGAATGGCTGGGAAATGGCTTTTGCTTTTCAACATGAAATGTACCTAAAAATAAGCTGTGAATTTCAACCAGAGGTTGAAAATAGCTCCACAGTGAACAGAGCTCTGCTTGGAGTAGGTTTAAGGACAGCCGTCATTGCAAGACCTGAAAACTGAAACACCACGTCAAAGAAGGGGTCACTGGCCTGGGAGGGGAGTGGAGGGTCCAGGGTGAAGGCACTGTCACAGGCTCACAAAGCTGTTCCTGTGTAGTCTGCTGTAGGTGAGCAGCAGGCCCAGGCAGGGTCTGTTCCCTAGTTTTCGATAATCACACTGGACCAGCCACACCTGGCCCAGGTACTCCTTGAAATCCCCCCAATGCCCAGGAGTGCTCATGATGCTTCAGTACCTAAGGTAATATAAGGACACGGAGGGTCTAGAGTCAGAGTTTCTGGAGCATTGCTGTGGTATTTATGGACTCTGAGAAGTCAAGCCACCCTGACCAATCTTCATCAGATGTTATCTGAGTCAGGGAAGCCTTTAGACAGAAAGGGCAAGAATGCATTATTTTAAAACCAAGCTGCTAAAAAAGCAAAGGCTCTTTTCTTATTGCCATCATCTCTAGAAGACCCTAAAATTTGATGAACAACATTAGGATTCTATCAGAAACCCAGTGTGAGAAATCTGGACCACTGCTGCTGGCGGGAGCCCAGAACTGACTCAACTGAGCAGAATCCTCAAGCAGAGCTGCAAAAATGGACTTCCTCAATTCCCTCCCCCTACCTCACAGTGCTAGGTCAGCTTTTGTTCTGGGCTCACTCCTGAGGCAGGAGATACTGCAGGGATTCTCAACTGGGTACATTTGACTGTATCTGAACATGATGGAATAAGATGCTACTGGTATCTGCTGAGTTAAGGCCAAGGCCAAGGATATATTAAACATCCTACAGGGCACCAGACAGCAACCACATCAAAGAATTATCTGTCCCCAAATACAAACACTGCAGAGGTTGAGCAATCCTGGGTTACCGGAAGGATGAAATGTGGGTAGAGATGGAGGGGTGAGGGCTTATCAGTTCACAGAATATGGCAGTGCTCCAGGGCTTCCCTGAGGAGCTGAGACACTCTGGCTAGCCAGGGAATCTCAGTGCCAGGGAAGGCTTTGGAAAGAGGGGTGAGAAAGTACCCATCAGCTTCTTTTCTTATTTCAGGAGTAAAGCTAACCTTAGAAAAGTGGTACAAAAATTAGCTGTTCTCAGTCTGAGAGGATGATAAAGGTCTAGAGATGGACGGTGATGGCTGAACAACAATGTGAACAGAGTATACAGCCATTGAATTCTACTCTTGAACATGGTTAAAATGGTCAATTTTTAAAAATATTTTATTTATTCATTTTTCAAGCAGAGAGAGAGAGAGAGAGAGAACCAACCACCAGGGCCACCACCTTGTGGGTCTGGCTTATGTGGGTACTGGGGAATTGAACTAGGGGCCTTAGGCACGGGATGCAAGTGTCTTAACCGCTGAGCCATCTCTCCAGGCCATAAAATGGTCAATCTTATGATCAATAAAACCAAGCAAAACAAATGCCCTGGCTCTCTTTCATTTTCAGAAAATCCACCACAACTTGGGGGGGAGGTGCTGGTATTTGGTGTATTTGGAAGGCCTACCTGTCCACTCAAGATTCTCAAAAGAGGCTGGAGAGATGGTTCAACAGATAGAAGTACTTGCTTGCAAAGCCTGATGGCCCAGGTGCAATTTGCCAGTACCTATGCAAAGCCAGATGCACAAAGCGGCACATGCATCTGAAGATTGCTTGCGGTGGCAGAAGCCCCTGGTGCCCCCATGTGTGTGCTTGTGCTCACTCTTAAATAAATAAATAAATAATAAAAGATTTTCAAAGGAAGTTATAACAAATAGCAAAGAACCTTTATTTCAATTAAGAACAATTTCAAGATTAATGCATTATTCGAGAGAGTAGCAGAGCTTACCAACATTACACTTGGGGTACTCAGAACCTGTATGTGGGGTACTTTGGGCCCCTTGAGGAGATGAAGGCATGGGCAGAGTGAGTGCTTTGTCCCAGGCCACAATACAGGTTCAGATCCAGTTCCAGGACCCCAAAGCCCACATCCTACCCCTATGTGAGCCTCATGTATGAATGCCCACTGGACACAGCTGGGACAACAGCTCTGATGTGGGCCTTAAGGTAGTTTGGGAACAATTGGGTGCCTCAAGCCCACTCATGCCCTATTCTGTCATGCTCGTTTCCCTACTCTACATGCCTTCATCCCTGATTCTCAGGCCCTGAAGCTCTAGGAAACAAGGGTGCCCACCCCATGCTCTGGGCTAGGATGAAAGGAACAAGAGACAACCTGTCTGGGTTGGAGAGATGGCTCAGCGGTTAAGGCACTTGCCTCCAGTGCCTAAGGCCCTGGGTTCAATTCCCCAGGTCCCACATAAACCAGACCCACAAGGTGGTGGCCCTGGTGTGCGCGCTCTCTCTCTCTCTCTCTCTGCTTGAACATAAATAAAATATTTTTTTTAAAAAGAGACAACCTGTCTAAATTATTTTCCTAATAAATATAAGAAAAAGTATAATATTTTCCTCCACCTGGTAGAGACTAACTGTTCCAAGGATGCAAACAGTGCTCTCGTAGGACGGGGAAGAGCTGCCAAGCAGCCCTGTGCCACCTGTGGTTCCTAGCTTTGTTAGCTTTATTCAGAGAGGCCAGCCATGATTAAGCCCAAGGTGTCTCACCATGAAATAGAGCAGTGTGAGAATGAGATGAGGAGTGAACAGGGCAGCACATACAACAGGACTTCCCTGTGCCTGGCTCACCCTAAGTGCCCAATAGACAAGGAGTCAAGGGAGAGAGGGCAGGGGCCACAGAGAACACTAGTTCTCCTAGACAGGAAGTGTCTGTCTAGGTGGACGATGAACGGGCAGCAAGCAGCACATCAATGCAGCACAGACATCCCCCTTATGGACTTAAAAGCCGCAGATTTGACTCATTAACAAATGCCAAGGAAGAACACCACCTTGTTCTTGTGGCCACCCAGGAAGGCAATCCTTAGGAGAAAATTTAATACCCAATGTGGCTTATTCCTAGACGTTGCCCAACACACAATGAAGGGTGAGGGGTGGGGAGGGGAGAGCCAGCTGCTGGAGTCACAGTAAGCCCAGGACAGACTAAGGAAGCTTCTTGGTTCTATTCTGGGTTCCAGCCTTGACTTGCTAGGGACTTTGGGCGAGCCACTTCCTGTTGTTCAGGCTAGTTTCCGCCTGTGGAGGAAGTCACAATGCCTCTAAGATCCAGGGAAGAGAGACTTAACCAGTCTATGGCTATAGCTTAAAACACTCAGGGTGCTCTCTCTCTTTCTCTCCCTCTCCCTCTCTCTCTCTCTCTCTCTGCTTGAAAATGAATAAAATATTTTTTTAAAAAAAGGGCTGGAGAGATGGCTCAGCGGTTAAGGCACTTGCCTCCAGTGCCTAAGGCCCCGGGTTCAATTCCCCAGGACCCACATAAGCCAGACCCACAAGGTGGTGGCCCTTGTGCGCGCTCTCTCTCTCTCTCTCTCTCTCTCTCTCTCTCTCTCTCTCTCTCTCTCTCTGTCTGCTTGAAAATGAATAAATAAAATATTTAAAAAAAAACACTCTGGGTTCTACAGTCCTGGTTTACTTCAGCCAAAATAGATATGTTTATTTAATGAGATCTTATCAGTTATCAATATTTTTCCTAAATATTTGTCAAAAAATATTAGCGATTTTAATTCAGGAACACTACATGTCCTTTTACCAACAAAGGTACTAAAAATGGTTTGCAGCTCAGGAACTTCCTCTCCCATGGTTTTAAAAAAAAGAAGTGAAAGCTACCAGACTAGGGCCTTTCCATTTGTCCCAGCTGTGGCCCAAGGAAGGCTGGTCATGGGACAAGTTTCACTCTAGCAACAGCATGGGCCATGGAAACATTCCCTACCAAGTGGGCCGGGATCCTGGACAGTCGCAGTGGCTCCCCCGGCCTTTCATTTTTTTTTTTTTTTTTATTTTTTATTTTTTTTTATTTATTTTTTTTAATATATATTTATTGTCCATAATGAGTTACATTATTTACTGGGCAAACCATGCGTTGTTATCCCGAATTCCCCAATTCCCCCCCTCCCCATCCCTGATCAGTTGTATATCCTCCTCTGTGGGCTGTCTGTATTAGTCCTTGTGGCAAGGGATCCTGTATATCTTAGTACTCATCCCAGTCATCCTGGCCCAAGTGTGTTGTCACTGATGGGTGTCATGCCTCCGGACTGTCTCCCCCA
>PVHP010004541.1:0-69707 GCA_004024765.1 Zapus hudsonius | reverse complement strand
TTCTTTCTTTCTTTCTTTCTTTCTTTCTTTCTTTCTTTCTTTCTTTCTTTCTTTCTTTCTTTCTTTCTTTCTTTCTTTCCTTCTCTTTCTCTTCCTAGAACACTCTCTGCATGATCCCATTCTTAGGCATGATCTCACTGTTTCTGTTCCAGTCAGTGTTTGAGGTGGCACTACAAGGATGACATATTTGTTATTTGGTATATTTTCTCTTTCTGAATGGCTTGCATCATCAGATGCATGCTCCTGAGCACAGCAGGATTCGTGTCATCTTGCATATCTACGCTTGGCACGTTTCAGCTGTGCTCTCTCATGCACAAAAGTCCAAGCCTCATGCTGCTTCAGTGGAGCTCTGCTGACAGTTTCCTATTCATTCAGATAACATCTGTGAAATTTGCATGGATTAACATTCAGTTGGCAGAAATCAACTTTTTATTCAAAGAAATAAGGACTTGTTCATTGAGAAATGAGAAGATTCACATCTCGTCATCAGAATGAATCACCATCCACTATTTTATCAACAGTTTTCTATCTAGCTTGCCAATGTACTTAGGCTAAGCTCCCAATATCTTTCTAAAAAAAAGCATCATGAGATATGAAAGTAATAATATGCTTCTCGTCATTGGGAGATTGCAGACAACTAATTAAAACTTTCATTAAATGTCTCATCCTCACTGTGTTTTTTGAATTTCTAAAAATGTTCAAATATCTCCACACTTGCTTTATTTTTCAAGGGACTCGAACACAAGGGGCTGTGGAGGCTAGACTGGTAATCATCTTTTAAGGAATTGATTTTGGTCAGTCACATATGATCTGTAATTGAAAGGCTGAGGGGGATGGTAGGAGGAGATGAGGAGGGTCAGGATTCAGAAATGGGGCTGTTTATGAACGTATGCTATTGTGGGAGGTAATAGCCATGTTGGAGGTTGGACCTGTATACAGAGCTGCCAATTTGGAAGTGTAGACCTCAGGAGAGTTTGCACAGTCATAAAGAATGTGGTTGCATGTAAGTTTCTTATTTGTGTAGCCTAGTCTAAGAGTCCTCATGTAGAGTTGCTTTCTTCTTATTAAACGTAATGAATTATCAGTATGAGCTCCAACATTCTTGCACACTATTTTCAAAGCCACCCCAGAAAAAAAGTGATGTAGAACAAGATAGTGTCTGATGTCTTCCTCAGGCATCCTTGCAGATTTCCCTTTTCCCTTATCCTCATAATAAATCTTTCCATTTTTTTAAGTTAGGATAACATTCCATTAAAAAAATCTACTGGTAGTTGCTTCCAGCTGTGGAGATATAAGAGACTCTGAAATTACTGTTTTATCTGAAATAAACAGGAAGCTAGATAAAATATATAAAACAACGATTTTCAAAACATCATATGAGGTAAGACAGTAATCTTGAGAAAAGGGAGATAGATTCTATGAATCCTGCAATTGTTCCCAACTTACTCCTTTGAGAGAGTGTCCATGGAAGGTGGGGGGGGAGGGTGTTGGGCACTGGTGGACTTTCTCTGGGTGGGGAATGAGAATGATTTTAGCAACCTGTAGAATTAGGGAACCTGTGGACATGTGCATGGTGGCTCTTCCTGAGGAAATCCTGGATAATAAGGAATTTTAGCAGTGGTACTTTGCAAGCATGGCTGGTAAGAATCTCTGAAAGAATATCTCTGATGAGAATGCTGAGGAAGGCAGTGGACCATCTGAGGCTCTACGTTTCCATAACACTGACATAGAGGACAAACAATCATAAAACATGAGAAGCACTCATATTTAGAGAAGAAAACATTATGGCACAGCACTTATTTTGACTAGTTTGAAGACTTCAGGGGGAAATTTCATTGTTTAGAATATTGTAAAAACCCATGACCTTGAATTACCCTTTTGTTAGTAATACATTCTGATCTTTTCTGAATTTTAGCTTTGCGTTGGCATTGCCTCTTGTGAACAGGTGTCTCCAAATGAAGAAACATATGGTTTTAATGTGGCTTCATGAACTGAGATTCACATTCTTGCAAATGAAATGGCACTTTAGGCACAGTGCGGGCTTCCTACCTCAGAGCATTTTAATTATTAATTATAAACAAAAACCTTGGCTTCTTGCTGATAGTGAAAAGAAACCCTTCCTATTTAATGACTATGTGAATTATGAAAGGAGGGACAATCATTTATGCTAGTAAAACCAATGTTTAATTTCATAGACTAAGATTATCTTGTTTACAACTTGTCGTAAAACATACCAGATGATTGACATATCCAGAAAAATGGGTTTTATAAAAAGCTTGCCTTTGCTGAGTAGAGTTGAAGATAACTCTTTTTTCCTTCCCTGGACCAAGGCTTCTGGAAGGTGTTTTGTGAAATGCAACAGTGCCAGATACCAAGAGACAATACCAACAAGATCCTTCCATCTCTGAGTTGCCATCAGTTCATGGCAGTGAGGTGGCAGGGACTGGAGAGGTTGGCTCTCAAGTGGATTTGATATAGAGGGAAGGAATCACCCTGGAACAGAATGGGATTTGGGATTTTGGGAATAGCCTTGACAACAATAGAGTGTCCTGCAGCAGTTCCTTAATCTGTGAAATAAATGTGTTACTCTTTGATCTCAAAGGTTTTATTTCCAGTTTTAATTTATGAATATAGGCAATGAATGACAGCTGTCCTAGATGTCGAGATGTCACAGGAGACTGTTCAGAAATTCCATACAAAGCATAGAGAGCAGTGTTTCTAGAGATGCAATTGACTCACAAATTCTCAAAGCCTAACCTTGTCTAACTGAATAAATTTATAGCTTTGTTAAGTTTCTTTTCTATGGTTCTGGTTTACTGTTGATGTTTTATAATTATTAGCGTAAAACTTAGCAAATTGTTTTCAGATTTTCATCTGGAAACATGAAAATAAACATTATTTATTTGTCATGGCAATACTTTGAACAATACCCAAGAGGTTGTAAGCTGTCAATACATGACAGTTATTATTCTTTTCTTGATTGCTAACATAAAATGTTTCCATGTTTGGCAGAACAAACATCATTTTGGTTTTCAAAAAAAAAATCATCACTTATAAATGGCCTTTAGAAAATGGTTAGTAAGACCCAAAAGGGGGAAAAAAACCCAATACTATAATTATCTTTACAGAATAATTTACCCTTCTGTTTCAGTTATAAGCTAATGTGAAACAAGCCACTACAAACCTTAGTGGCTTAACATAAGAATAGCTGATAATTTTTCACAGTTCTGTGGGTTGACTAGATGTAGTTACTCGTTCTGCTCTGTGTGTTGTAGGCTGAGGTGGCCATGTGACTGTCTTAACTGGGAGCTGTGCTGGAGCTGACCTCGAAGTCCACCAGACCTTTCTCACACACTGGGAGCTGTAGTGCACACTGTTGCTGGGATGTCAGGATGCATTGAAGGTTCATGTCTCCTTACCCCAATTAATAATAATAAATGGGTGCATGTTATTCTACCACTTAACTTTTTGATTGGATTTTCTCCAGTCAGTATTTCAGGAGCAGTACGTAGTTGTTACACTCTGAGTGTGTCTGAGTATCTGGAGGTGTCTTTTTGATGCCCTTGCATATCATCTCATGCCTCTGTCATGAAGTTTTGTCCTAAAACATCACCATTGCTTTCATATTTATTTTTAAAACTTAAAAAAATGTCTTTACACTTGTAGTGGGGGGAAGGATGCCAGGGTTTCCTGCTGTTGCAAAGGAACTCGAGGTTCATGAGTTGCTTTGCATCTGGTGTTACATTGGTGCTGGGGAATTGAACCTAGGCTGGCAGGTTTTGTAAGCAAGTGCCTTTAGCCACAATTCCATTGCAATTTCCCCAGCTCCCATTTGTTTTCATATTTAAAGAGAAATTATTGATGATAGTATATTTCCAAACTATATAGCTGTTAATTTCTGTGATTCTACTCAATGTAGTATAGATAACTGGATTCTGATTCCTTGGATGGTTATGATCTCAATGGATTTTAAAATCTTGTTTTTCTTTTATTTATCTTTCTTTCTTTCTTTTTTCTTTCTTTTGTTTTCTGAGCTTGGAGAGAAAATTTTTAGCTGATTTATCATGGTTATAATTCTGCAGTAGGCAGTTTTTTTAATTGTCAACATAAAGTTTATAGTAATTTTTCATCTAATAGCAATTTTTCTCTTAGAATTGCATTCTTCTCATAGATGAAGTGACCTTTTAAAGACCTTTTGGAATATAAAATGATATTTTATTATTTTTAAAACAAGTATGTTTCATAGGAGAATATTTGCTTTTTTTCCTCATTTATTCATTCCTTCAACCAATGTTTACTGAATGTACGTCATGTTGCAGGCACTGGGCTTAGATCAGAGCTAAAGAGATTTATATTGTTATATTTTATTGCTATATTATATAACTGTGAGCAATAGATTTGTAAATCCATGATGACATCATATTCTAATTGGGAAACAAACATCATGTATTTTTGAGGGTCTTAGGATGTTTCCTGTGTCCAGTGATCTGTTGGAAGGACTCAAAAGGCTCAGGTGGTTGTGTTCACTGATATGGACACATACTGTGAGAATCTGCAAGGACTTTTGAGGAGCCCAGGCTTCTGAAGTTCCCCCTCACCCATAGTGATATGGGGGCTGATGAATTCCCCTCTCCCCAGAGTTCGTGTCCTGTAATGCAAAAGAATTATACACAGGGACAGAAATAGATCTTATCACATTTATTCCTTCCAGATTAATTAGTTAAAGAAAAGGGGAATTGGATGGGAAGGCCGCCCAACCACCACGTGGTCTGTGAGGTTCATAAAACATAAGGAAAAGTGCATAAAATCACCCAAAAAGTGAAGAAAAGAAATAGCACACATGTTAAAGAAGAATTTCACCCCCATCCCGGTACCGAAATCAGAGGGGGGGAGAGGCAGCACTCACGTCCTGGTTCCGAGTGCCTTCCAGCCAGTAAGTAGTCCAGACAGAAGAAAAAGCCCCTGCCCAAGTTTAAGTCCAGACTTAAAGATTTCCTTGCTGGGGGAGTGACAAGCCTTGGCCTGGGAGTGTCCCATGACATGAGGTCACCTGTCTGAGGCCACTTTCTCTCTACCTGTGGGAGGTGTCTTTCTCCTAACCCCTCTCAATAGGGGCAGTGGGAGGCACAAGGTGTCACATAGAACTTGCTTCCTTTCCTGACCTAGTAATACTATTTGCATTTTCTCAAATGATACCTGTCATGGTCAGCTTCAGTTGCTGGGGTGAACTTCCAAACAGACACAGTTTACGGGACCAAGAAGCTCACAGATCCAAGCAGGTAGGAAAAAACCACCACCAGCACCTCCAAGAGCAAACACACTCCAGCAGCCAAGGAGCAGGAACCTCAGGCAGAGCTCAGACTACTCTCTGCATACCTTAGGCTGGAATTCCAGATCTGCCCCCAGTAACTCCTTTGGGCTGGACCCTAGGATCCACCACAATGACACCTCCTCCAGTCAGGAGGCAGGAGAGAAGTTTTTAATAAAACTCCTGAATCTACTGGGGAACATCCATTCCAATTACCACAATACCACAGTCATCATTACATGCATGAGCTGCTACACTCATCTTTGATTTCCTAGAACTGGATCCTGCCTTGT
Source organism: Zapus hudsonius (assembly GCA_004024765.1). Taxonomy (NCBI): domain Eukaryota; kingdom Metazoa; phylum Chordata; class Mammalia; order Rodentia; family Dipodidae; genus Zapus; species Zapus hudsonius. The sequence continues at coordinate 64,106 of PVHP010004541.1, read as the reverse complement.
AGTGGAAGGACTCCTGGGCACATGAACCAGCACTGAGAGGCCCATGTGAGTGGTTAGGGAGAAAATCTACAAGGAAACGTTATCAAAGACCAGAAGAAAGGCTGAGTTTGCTCTCTTTATCTATGGGTAGAAGACATTTGGGAGAAATTGGTGCTACAAAAAGAATATTTCTGGGGCTAGATTGATGGAAATCTAAGTGAGTGCTTTACTCTAAAGTAATCCTTAGTATGCCCTGAACTGTAGGCCATTTATGGGTGGGGCCCTGTGGGACCCTTAGTCCCCTCTCCCTGTCAAAATCTTGGTACATATTTGGTGAGCTCTTGTCAGCTAATGCCATGGCTTCAAACGTCTGAATAAATCACCTGGTTCAGGCTTTTTCCCAGATAAAGTGTTTATAAAACACTTTAAAACTCCCACGCCAGTCGCCCTAGGTCACATCAGTAGATAACACAATGCGGAATCCCTTACTAGAAATCTCAGAAATAATATATTCCTGGAGGGATGTTATGACTATTAAATTAGATAATTCACAGTTTTGGGCACATTGCTGGAACATAATAATGTTAGTTTCCTTTTCTCCTTTCAAATGTGACAATTTAAGAAAACATATAACACAATCTACAAGATGAGGGTAAGGTAGTAAAATTCCAAATGGTGTTTGAGGTTTATTGAAGTTGATTACTCTTGCCTGGATGTACTTTTGTTTTTGTTTTTGTTGTTATTTCAATGTAGCTCCAATGAAACTAAGAATCCATTCAAGCAAGCTGTACAATTAATTTTGGCACAAATAGAGTTAGTTTGCTCATTATGTTATTACTGTCTGGGATTTTGTTTTTTAGTTTAGTTTATGACTGTGGAAAGTACTTTTTGGTTTGATCTAATGGGCCTTTTGAGAACTAATAGACTCAAGTAGAATTCAGAGAAGAATTTGGTGAATATTTTGACGTTATTTTTTAGTCTTGTATTACTCTTAAAAGGAAGTATCAACAGAAATCCTGCATATTCCTAGGACTTGCAATGTCTGTTACAATTTTCAGTTCAGCATTGTGACATTCTAATATGTTCACTCATTCAGAATTCATTATTGAGAGCCTACTCTATTCCATGACTAAGCTAGGATCTGGGGTTTATAAGAATAAAGAAAAAAATACTTTGCAATGCAGTATATCATGCCTTTTAAAATTACAAGAATATAAAATCTTAAGGAATAAAACTGCAAAAATTCAGCAAAAAAAGAAAGACACAGAAACCTCTGAAATTTAAAAATATATATATCTTTATTATTCAAAATTAGATACATTGTATGGGCAAATATTGTATTGGTACCCTATTTCTCTCCTCCCTGTCCCCAACACACTGGGTAACCTCCTCAGTGGGGATGCTGGATTAATCTGTGGGTTGGGGGTTATGGGTAGCACAGTAGTCACCTAGGTCCCTCTGGAAATTTTTCAGATAGTTAAAATTGTATTGATCATCCTCTTACATGTGTAAAATTAATAGAAGATTAAAGTAGTGACACAATAAAATTCCTTCAGTTTTTATGCCACTGATACCATAACTGCGTCTACAGCAGGAAATACAGTAACTGCTAAGCTGTAAAATATTTACCGTTATTGCTCAGCCTTTGAAAGAAAATCTTCAGTCCTTAGAATCATCACGCAGCACATTTTTTGAGGAGTTCCCGGCTTGTGTGTGCATGAGGCAAGAATCAAATTAAGTAGAAAAGTTATTCCGCTTTAGTGAAGTTTGTTCTTCAATATTTATAGTTTTCACAACAGCAGCGGTATGATGGCAGGAGGCCAGTGTCATTTCATGAGTCATAAGCTATAAAGTCTGCTCGGATGATATTGCTGCTTCATAAATAAGGAGTGGTAAACACTAAAGTTTTAAATTTTTTTTCATTAGAAAACCACTCCCTGGATGCTTTTTCAAAGCACCAGGATTTATCTCAACTCTGCTAGTTCATAGCAGTTTTAAGACTTAGTAATGATCTACATTTTATTCTTTTATGTCTGAAAATAATGTTTTTTCTCCGGATAAGCCTGGGGCAACATTTTTGAGCTGAACAGGAACGTGGGACAAATAAAATACTTCCATGTTTCAAAATCTCAAGGGACTTAAGGTACCCACAGTTTACAAATGTGTTCAATTGAAGAAGTCCTTCCTTCAATTTGTGGATGTGTCCAGTTCAAAATTATGCTTTTAAGAAATAATTTTAATACTGATGTTGAATCTAGAACAGTATAATTTAATTCTGAATTTAATATCCAGAGACCTCTTTAAATGAATGCAAGATTACCTAATAACATCTCAGTATTATGTATTGTGTCAGGTAATTTTAATGGTAAGTCCAGCAATGATAGTGAAAATGCTTTTAAGGCAACATGTGATTTCTGTTAGGAGGTTTCTCCAAGGTGCCATGTTTTATATCTCAATGGAAAGATTAGGGCCAGCTATTGTCGGTATGAAATGCAGTCAGAAAGATTGATATTTACTGTGCAGAATCTCTTTACATAGTATCCTGTTGACTTTCTAATGGTAGTAACCCCCTTTCTACACTAATTTTTGCATACAGTGCTCTGGTGGTTTTAATATAAAATGTCTCCCATAAGGTCATGTGTTCGAATACTTTATTCTCAGCTGGTGGTGCTATTTTAGGATGGTTGTGGAACCTTTAGGAAGTAGAGCCTTGCTGGAGGAAGTGTGTCACTGGGAGCTGGCCTTGAGGTACCCTGACTTCACATGCTGTCCTATCTACTTCCTGAGTGGTAGGATGTGACATGGCTTCCCGTTTCAAGCTTGCCTTATCGACCACAATTAAACTTCCCTTGAAACTGCTCTTTTCCTTCCAGAAACTGCTTCTTGTGCTATTTTGTTCTGGTAACAAGAAAGGTAACTGATGTGAGTGGTCACACACAGCCCTGTCTATGTTTGCAGATAAATGATAGCCATAAATTAATTTAACCCAGTACACTGGGATCTACTCTATGTCTTTGACATTTTGAAAAGCAAGTTTTCTTTGCTACTATCAGTGGTCACTGAAGGCAAGTGTGTAAAAACACAAGACCCTCCTATCCTTTGCTTCAAATTAATAACTGTCTTCATAATGTTCTGGGTTATGAGTTGAAAAAACACTTTATGCGTTACTCCGCCCAATTCTTTCTGGAGGCAATGGTGCAGGTTGATAGGAGGCCATGTATCCCAGAAATAATGTAGTTTTCCTAGTTCCACTGGTCCATACTTGTGGAGGACTGGATCCAAGCAGCCCGAATGCCAGTGCAGAGCTTGGCCTTGGGCAGCGATAGCGTGCACAGGCCTGCAGTATCACCGTGGCCTTGGCTGAGCACTTGCTGTCCATTTGCCTCATGTTTCAGGACAGCACCTATCCCAGCCTTGGTGAGAAGAATGAATGAGGCAGGAAATAAAACTTCACCTTGACCGTCCAGAAGAGAATTCTAGCGTTGTTCCGAGGAGTCTAGCCTGCTCTGTCACTCTACCTACATTTAGAATTATTTTGGCTATTAGTAGGGTCAGCTCATGCTGTCGTGTTAGCCAGTTGACTTTCCCAGCCTGTTAGTGAGGTTCTTTCCATGGATCTCTGACATGACCTTGAATGAGATGCCATTAGAACAGCCACAGAAAGAACTAGATGCTGCAAGGCTCTGGTGGTTGTATTTCTGAAATCCAAGTTCCTGCATGTCAGCACTGTACACATGAGGCAGGAAACCCTTCCGAAAGATCCCCGCTGCCTGTTTCCAGGGCAACAATTCCACTGACTTGACATTTCCCAAATGGACCCTATTAGGGTGGTGAAGTAACACTTCGTCTTGCTTCTTTCGCGCCTTCTAATTGCAGCTTGCGGAGCTGGTGCTGGTTTCCAGTTCTCCTTGGCAGCATTCCATGCCTGCAGCTGTGGTAACCCTTGAACTCGTTGTTTGGGGAATTAGTCAAGCGTTTTCAGAGATGTAGTACTATGATTTTTCCCAACGGCTGTGAGTTAGCTTTGACACGGATGCTAAATTGTTTTAATCCTGGCATATTAAAAGATGTCGCATTTCACTCCCTCAGTGAATTCCCAGGAATTAGAAGAGAAGAAAGACTGCCCCCGTGTGTTGTAGTATGAGACACCATTCAATTAAGTCAAGTTTGTCCATTCAAAATTCTTAAATAATGCTCAGTGGATGTAACAGTGTTTGCAGATGAATGAGTACCAGTCGTAAAGGAGACGGGATGACCGTTATCTAGTCCTATCTGGAACAGCATAAAAGGTTGCACTTTAAAAGGTTTTGACCTGCTGTTGGGGATTTAAAAACAAATAACAAACAAATAAAACAACAATGAAAAAACTTTTTTCCCTTCTTGCACAGTTTCACCTGGAATCAGCTGGCCATTCCTATTGGTTGATTTGTAGACGACCAAGGACTTTTGCACATAGGACTTCATTTGTTCCTCAAATCAATTTGGAGGCTTAAAAAGGAAGAAACACCAATATCAGCAGAGTCAAAGAACACTGAGATGGACATAGTTAGAAAGCACAACGAGGAAGAATGTGAAGTCAATACCAGAAGGCCTTTGGCCTTAAACACAGAGCACGTTTTACTAGGTGACCTCAAGACACAGCAAGTAAGTAGATCTAGAGGATTTAATTCCCGTATTAATCAGACTAATAGGGGCCCCGTTTCACTTCAAGAGCTTCAGGTTGTACAAACATATCTTTGTTCTGTGAAACAGGTCCTTCATGTCAGTTGGTACATGTAATATGTGAGTCAGTGAGCACGCCTTTAATCCCAGCGCTGGGGAGGCAGAAGTAGGAGGATCTTTGTGAGTTTTGAGGCCAATCTGAGACTACATAGTAAATTCCAGGTGAGCCTGGGCTACAGTCAGACCCTTCCTCGAAAAACCTGAAAAAAAAGAAAAGAAATTACTCAGTGAAAAAGCATATCTGCAAAATATGTTACAAATCAAGTATTACACAGCTAAAACCCTTTTTATTAATTGAGAACTTTATGAATATATTGCATATTGGTCACAGTCCCATCGGGTTATATGCTTATGTCCCCTCTCCCCGTTCTCACATCACTGAGGGTCTTCCTCAGTGGGGTTATTGGTAATCACTGTGGGGTCAAGAATGCACCAGTCAGTCTCTGTGGGGATGACAATACTTCACAGTACACCTTCCCACCCTGTGGCCCTTATGTTCTTTCCACCCTCTTTTCTGCAATATTTCCAATTTGTCTTGCTTGAACTGAGAATAAATAAACTCCCATAGTTATAATGTTAAGCGATATAGGAAGGAAAGGAAATAAAACTTAAGGATACTTTTTCTCTGCTTGACTCCCATTTTCTCTGATAGAAGTAAAAACTTTTATTGTAATTTTTTCTGTTTTCCAGCTACTTACATATATTTTAATGTGTATGCAATGACTATCCTATATTCTGAGGAGATATGTAGGATCTATTGATAAGTATTCTGTTTACCACTTTGTTTTATTTAAGAAGATATTGGAGATCATTCAATAAAGTGCATATAGGTCTTTCTTATATTCTTTCAACAGCTGCAAAGCTATTCATGCTATAACTATAATTTCATTCTTGCAATATTAGCAATCTTTTGGGATGTGACTATTGATGAAGTTATTTTTTTCCTTATGTTGGAACAATTTTTGAGGATGTATTTATTCAGAAAATTATTCAAGTTAAGATGATCAAATTAGAGGTACACAGTATTTTATTATATTATTAGTCATGCATTTTCTATTTATTTAGTTTAGTTCCTTTACTTTTCATTTTTATTTTTGAAATAAGGTTTTCTGTAGTGCAGGCTGGCTTAGGGCTTGTATATATATAAGATGACCTTGAACTTCTGATCCTCATGCCTCCACCTCTCACTAGAGTTACAGGCATGTGCCACCATGCCTAGCTTATGCTGGGCTGGAGATCAAACCCAAGGCTTCCCAGGTGCTTGGCAAACACTTATCAGTTGAATTACATCCTATGCCCTCTTTTACATTACTGATATTATTGACTAATATTTTAACTCTTCTATTTTGATCCTACCTGTGAAAATTATTTACTCTATTTAAGGTTCCCTTCCTTCATCCCTCTTTCCCTCCCCTCTCCCCTCCTTCCAGTCTTTCTTTTCTACAGTCAAAGATGCTCATTAGGGAGCGCTCTTGGGGTAAGTTGAGAAGGGTTGTGAAGGAGTTAAGTTCTAATGAGTTTCTGATGACAGCCTCAGCTGCTGCCATGGGAGCAAAAGTAGTCCAACAGAGTAGTCAAAGGTTTGGAAGTGTGACAGTTTCAAGCAAGTTCAAAGATTCCAGGCCTGACTCCTCCAACCCCCCCCCCCCATCCCGAGTGAGAGGTGTGTCTAGCTAGAGCTCAAACCTAGAAGCTAAAACTGATTCAGGTATGGACCACCCAGCTGTCTCTCTGACTTACCTGGTGGGGGTCTTAAAAAGTCACTGAAACAAAGTCCAGCCCTCTCTTCCCTCCATATGGCTTCCTAGGAGGACTTCTAAATTCCAGGCCTTAGGAAGGTAAGGCCTTACCTCACCCCAGCCTGGTGGACCTTTTTCCTCATGATGGGAGCCCTCTGTTTCCTTCTTCTGCTTGTTTGACTGAACAGCATAGATTTTGGCCAAAACCTCTCCCACGTGCTCTATCCACGCTGGTGACTGGAGATCTCTGTAACTTCCAATTTTCCTTTAAATAAAGTCTCCCACTATACCTTATCCTCTGGTGGTCTATGATATTCATTCTTTAACTTTATAGACAAGAATTTGGGTATTCCTTGGGTTCTGAGGAGCACTGGAAATAGCTGGGTACTCTTTAAGTTCTAATCCCCAGCTCCACCGTTACAGAAGGATGTTTTTGGCTTGAGGCCCTGTGATGGATGGCAGCTGGTGGCTGGTCACCAGCCCTTTTTGAAAGGTCCTTGTGTTGTATCACCATTTCTAGTCCACCACAGTATCTTTGTTTTCTTTTGTTTTGCTAGTGCTTAATATTTCTTCTCATAACATATTTTGTACTTTTCTTTCTTCTTAAAGTGTATATTTCATAATGTTTCTTACTAAAGGTATGTTTAATACAATCAGGTTTTACATCTTATTCCTATAATGTAGCTTGGCTGAGTACAAATGTTTGACTAGGTGTATTGTGTGTGTGTGTGTTTTGACATTGTGAATTTTGAAGATATGATTTCATTATCTTCTTATCTCCATTGCTACTATTAGAAACTCTTGATTTTAATTCTCTCTCTGCCTGTCTTTCTTTCTAAATTTCATATAAACTCGTGTCTCCAGTAGAGGATGATAATGTTGTGCTATTAGAAAAAGTTCAGTGTAGGGGTGAGATACCTTCCAGTGAGGTTAGGAGGTCCTTTTTTTTTGGCCATTGCCAAGGCTCTTGGTTGCCCTCCAGATTAGATGGTAAGACCCTATTTCTGAAGGCTCCATGGGCTTGAGCTGCAGGTCACTGAGAAATCAAGCTGGAGCTGAGCTGGAAACATCCCTGATGACCAGCTGCCAGGATGATGGAAAGAGCTTTGCAGCCTGTTGGGGGAGAAAAGTCACCAACAGTGTTAACCAGCAATGGACTCTGCCAGCGTTACAGCTGGCCAACCAGCCCAAATGCATCAACTGATGAAACCAATTATTCTCTGATTGGACTTGAGGGCCCCCTTTAGGAAAGGGAATTCCTGCCTGGTACTGAAAACCTAATGAAAACCTTATGACTGGGGAAGCCATTAGCTCTAGGGGGTAAACTACTATTGTTGTCTGGCTAAATGAATATATTATATGGATATATTATGTCCATCAAATTGCCTTTCAAATACTTACATGTATGCCCATACATTAATGTTGCTCTCACTTTTGGTTAGAGAAAGCTTCTCTTTCTAGATGGCAGTGATCACTGGGGAGACTCAAACTCACCAAAGTTCTGAGGAGTGAGAGTGACGTGTTCAGCTATAAATGAGGCATCTCTATCACACCCTCCAATGGTGGAAAGAATGTGTGAATCAAAGGAAGGAGAGGAGCACTTACAATGCTGTCTTCCACACAAAAATGGACTAGAGATTCATGAACTCACAGTGGCTGATGCAACCTATACAAGACATGCATATGGGAGGAAAAAATGATGACATCAGAATAGAAGAAAGACTAGTTGGAAAAAAGGGATTCAATGGACGGGGTACTTGGAAGGAGAAAAGGGAGGTGGTGGGAGGGAGTTTTGGTCATGATATATTATTTATATTTATGCAAATTGGAAATAAAAATGTTTAAAAATTCAAGTCTCCAGAAAGTTGCAAAAACATAATAAAAAGCACACTCTCCTACTCCTTACCAGGTGTCAATCATATTTTATAATTTGATTCATTGCTTTCTCATTAATATTGTTTTTGACATTTGAAGATTTTAGTTACCTATGAAAATTTCCCAAGACTTGGCAGCATTGAAACAATTTGTTAGACAAATAACGTCTATGGGTTAAGGATTTGGGTAGGACGGGAGAGCTTGGCTTTTTTTCTGTTCCATGAAGTGTGAAAGACCCAATGTTGAGGTATGTCTGCCAATGGGTGTGACTGTTACTATTGTCAAGGACCGCCTCATGTGGGGCTTTCTTGATCTAGAGCATGAATCAGTTCACTTTCACTTATCTCTATTATTTGATTTCTTTCATTCTTTTCCCACTTTTCTTTTATTCTTTTTCTTTTGTGCTTTAATTATACCTTTCCAAAGACTTCATCTGGTTGCTCAATTTGTCATATCGAGATGACTGTAGAAACAAGGTCAACAGTGAATCTGCAGAGGAACTTAAGCACTTGGACGGTTGTCTTTCCCATCTGCTAGAGAGAGGTGTTAAGATGAAATTGTGCTATGTTTCAAGAGTTATCCAGTCTGTATTGGATATATAAGTTCCAAGTCTTTTCAGAAAAATAGATACAATAGACAAGTGGTCTGAAATAGCAAAGTTCCCAGGAAGTGTTTTCATGTCTGGGGAGCCCTAGTGAGCCATTTTCAGCCTTGTTAGGGAGCCCAAGGGGAGAGCTGGAAGCTTGCCCTGAAGTCAGGGTCACATTGCCACAGCCTCCTGCTTTCTCCTCACACTTCTCCAGGGAGAACATTCTCTGCAGGAGAGTATGCAGGCTTTCATTTGCTCTGTAAATGCCAATGGTCCTCATGCCTCTCTACTCTCTGCTAGGCTTGGTTTCTTATGGAGACACAAACTTTGGAGAGATCTGCTGCTTTTGATGGCCGTTGGATTTAAGGTAGGCAGCTATACCACAGAAAGTAAAAGTTTAGTAACAAGATAATAGAAACTGTATACTACTATGCCCTTAATGTTATTTAAGAAAATTAAAAAAAAAAACTTCAGGTTTATTGTAGATAAAATTAGGTAAAAACACTCTTTTTACCTTTTAGAGTAGAAATAATGTAAGGACAGAGTCAGGCACAGAACAAATGTTTAATAAATGGTTGGTATTCCATGTCCATGCCCATGTATCCTGTTCTGGTGGCATCTCTTTTTTCCAAGAAGCTTTTAGGTTCAAACTTTGGTAACTGAGAGCCCATCTGCTCAGAGCATTCCAGCCTGGGGTACATATTAATATTAAAAAAACTATATGTGTATATTTAATTAGGAATACATGTATAATTATTTATGTGTGTATGGGTGTGACTACTGTGTATGTGTGTGGGGGGGTGCTTCCACCTTTAGTGAAGTTGATTTCTTTTGTTGTTTGCTGCTTAGAGCTTTAGGACTCTCTTAGTTCTGCCTCCTATTGCCACAGGCTTGCTGGGAATATAAGAGTGTGTGCCACTTTGCATCCTACATGGGTTATGGGACACAAGCTCCACTTGGCAGGCTTGTGCAGCAACTGCCTTTCACCATTGAGCAATCTGCCCAGCTCTGGATGCATATTCTTTGAACTGTTACTCTAGAATTAATCTATTCTTCTCTGGACTAAGAACTCAAACACTGTAGATTCATGGAAGAAATCATGAACTCAGGAGGGTCCATAATCCATACTGAGCACGTTATAGGAGCATAGATACCACATGTTTATCTGTTTATTGTCCCATCTTCACTCACCTTGATGGCATATTCCTGAGTTTTTGCCCTCATGACTAGTACTTAAATTACTATAAAATTCTTAGAATGATCTTTTTTTGATTCACTAATTTTATGCTGCTTTAGTTTAATCAACAATATCTCTAAAAACACAACTTTTGCATGCCATAATAAATACACTGATGTGTATATATATATTACTTTTTACTTTATTGTTTATAAAAATATACATTAAAACCAGTCCCATAAAAAGTGTTTTTGGGCTGGAGCGATGGCTCAGTGGTTAAGGTGCTTGCCTGCAAAGCCTAATGACCCAGGTTTGATTCCCCAGGACTCATGTAAAGCCAGATGCACAAAGTGGCACATGCATCTGGAGTTTATTTGCAATGGCTAGGGATACTGTTAGGCCCATTTTTTTTCTCTCTCTCTGTCTCTCTGTTTAAGAAAAAACATATTCTTTTGTGCATCACCTAAACTCATACTACAGCATGTGTGATAAGGGCTGTTTTTACCATAGGCTGCTCTGACTCGAGAAGAGTGCCTTTCCCCCATCTGTGATATGTTTCCGGGTTTAGTATCCAAATAAATAACCGTTTCCATCCCTTCTTTTCTCATCTGTCATTTATCCCAAATCCTACTGATTCATTTGCTGTATTCAGTGCCCTAGACTGTGCTTGCCACACGATAGGTGTAAGCAATTATTGACCCATGAACTTGATACTTTTCAAAAATGGTTTGAGGCATCTAATTCTATTTAATTTGCCTTTCCATTTCCACCTACATTTTAGCCAGTAGTGAAAAATATACCAAGTAGAGAACACAAGTGTGCTATTTGCACTGTAGACTCATTTTATCTTAAGATACAAGAAGTCCAACAGTATTGCTATTATTTTTATAACTGAGGCTGTTGAGACTCAATGATGTGAGTCTCAACAGTCCTCAATGAGACCTCAGAGGGAATTTGTCTGATAAGCTTGAGTTTAAACTCAGGCAACTTAACTACCAAGTCAATTCCAAAATACTAGGGAATACTTCCTTATCATCGGCCTGGAATCTGGAAGGCAAGGCTTCATTACTTGTTGCCCACCTCCAGTTGCTCTTCATTTCTTCCTGCAAGCCGATCCCCTCTCCATGCACCCATTCCCATACCAGCCTTTCCTGCAGTACTCTTGGGAATTGAGCCAGAGATCGTGTTTGTAATCATATGACATACTTTGCACTAGGTAACATGAATATGCAAGATATGTTGTGACAGATTTTTCTAATAAAAAGCAGTTCTACATTAGAATGTTTTTCAGTTTACTATAAAGGTCACATACTTTGAACTTGTATCATTTCTATTATAGAAAAGCACCATATTTTGTTATGCAAATTACAATGAGTGAGTTTGGATTTCATAATCGAGTAAGGATTGCATTAAGGTCACCAGAAAAAAAAATATCTCAAAGCTCCTTTATATAAGCCGATTTATATCTGGCAGAAGATGCCAGGTCTGATTGAAAAGCACTCAGAAGAGAGCAGGATGCCCCGAGTAATACTGTATAATCTGATAAGCTGTCCCCAGCTTGCCTCCACAGAGCACAGTGGACAGGAATACTGTTCTCCAAGGCAGAGACGAGCTATAATGTATTCTAATGCCAAGGACAAATTTGGACTGTAGTATCCAACATAGAGTATTTAACATTAAAAAATGTGCAGGTTGGTATATGCAAAATTACTTTACGCTTTTCATTGATTAGCCTGATGCTTTTTTGGTTTAGAAAAGACTTGATTATTGGGATTGTTCTCTCTGAAAATTATGGCTTAAGGCTTTTCTCAAAAATATTCTTGGTTTATGAATAAAACAATTTCTGAAAGCAAGAGTCAGGGCTCTGCAAAACAGAAATTTGCCCTTCACATCCAACTCCTCATTCTCTGTTCACCTGCTTCTGTGTCAGGCACATATATGCATTTTCTCTCCAGTCATCATATCCACACACGCTGTGTGCATGCATATATCATTTCCTCCCCTTTCCTCCCTTTTCTTCTTTCTCTTCTTCCCCTTTTGGTCTATTGGTCCTTGGTTTTATGTTTTAGGTCCTTTTATGGCCTGGGACTTGCCATTTGTGGCTGGTACAACTTCACCATTGGTAGCATACATATTCCTATGCATAAACTTTCTTTTTCTGTACATCCTTTACTTTTGAATAGTTTTGCACACATCCCAGCAATGCAGGATGGCTCCAATTGCTCTATTCTCCCACCAGCATTTGGAGTTGCTAGACGTGTTAATTATCGTCATAGTGATGAGTGAACAACCAGCCCAGGTGATACGCCTGTCTCTGCCTCCACAGAGCCAGGATTATATGCACATGCCAACATGCCCAGCATTTTTACATGGATTCTGGGTGTCAAACTCAGGTCTTCAAAGCAAGCAAAAAGTTTACTTCCTAAGCTATCTCTCCGAAGTTCCTTATTGTTGTTGTTGTTTTTAAGAAAGGGTCTTGCTCTAGCCCAGGCTGATCTGGATTCACCAGATAGTCTCTGGCTGGCTTCCAATTCACGGAGATCCTCTTACCTCTACCCCCAGACTGCTGGGACTAAAGGCTTGTGCCACCAAGCCTGGCTTTTTTTTTAATGGTGCCTTGTCTAAGTGTCATATGTACATAAAAACAATCTGTGGAGCTGGAGAGATGGCCAGATGGTAGGGCTGTTTGCTGTACAAGCATGAGAACCTGAATTAGATCCCAAACATCCATGTAAAAAGCACAGTATGACCACACATGCCTGTCACTTCAGTCTTGGAAAGGTGGAGACAGAGAACCACTAGGGCTTGCTGGTCACTCATGGCAGCTCCAGGTCCAGTGAGAAACTCCATCTCAAGAAACCATGTGAAAGAGTGATAGAGGACTCTGTATGCATGCTTACAGGCCATCACACATGTGCATGCACTCTACAGGATCACACAAAAGAATCTATTCACTGTTTATTGGGTATTATTCATGTTAACTTGACAGTATTTTCCAAGTTACTGTTATTCTTCAATTTGTCTAAATTTTTCTAATATATCCAGATAGAAGAGTGCTCATATTTTGAGTTTTAGCCATTCTTATAGTTTGTAGTAGTATCACATTGTAGGCGTTTAATTTACATTTCTGTATTGGCTAATACTATTGAGCATATTTTATGTGTATATTGGCTCTTTGGTACCACAGTTTCTAAGGAACACTGTATATTTGTATACGAGGAGGACACAGTGGACTGACTCTATTATATCTTTTCTTCCCAGCAGGATTTTAGCTCCCTGCCTTCCTTAGCAGACTGTTAGAATGATGCTACCAAAGAGAAATAAGATAGAAAGCTGTATGCTGATGGAGAATTAAGTCATAAAGCTCCAGGTGGAAAAGCTAACCTCATTGCCCAAGACTCTCTTCTGATTAAAAGATGGATGTAGATCCTGAAGTCCTTGGGAGATAGTCTTATTATAGAAGGCATGAAAATGTCACAGCTCTGGGTGCATTACTACAAAGTTCAGGTGTTAAAATCTGACATTCTATTAAAAATTTTTGTGGGAGCTCAAATCTTTACCAAAAATATATGGACTGTGCTCTTACATTACAAATAGCGTTTGGTATTATCTTTTAAATGTAAATGTATTTTATATTTTGAGTAATAGCATTCCTCTTGTGAGATACTATTATTGGAAGATGTTCAATGCATTCAGCAATAATTTTCCACGATGTTGTCTTAACTGTGTGACTCAAACCTGTGAGGTGCATTTTCTCTTTGCATAAGATCATTTTCTTCAAGTAATGTTGACTTCCAATGCATTCTTTTAGTAATCTTTATTATCTTCAGGCTTTCATGCACATAAACACACCAAACAAAATAAAATTCTATGAAATTTTATATCCTTCTACTAGAAATGTTTCTCTAAATATATTTGTCTTTATATGAAAGAACTTCAGACAAGCAAAGCAGATATGCATGAGCTCTATTTTTTACAAAATAGGATAGCATTAATCTAACACCACAAAACGTTTGAGATAAGTGGTAACATAATGAAATATTTATGTAAGCAGGATTCACACTTGCAAGAGGCAAGGTCTCTCATAGAAATTTGTGAGGAATTTACCCAAATCCTTTTTTTGTGCTGCTTTAGTCTCCATGCAGTCTACGGAATGTGCTGTGGGAATACAAGGGGGTTGTATTGGAGGCCCCTGAGAAGAACTGGACATTAGAAAAGCAGGTGGACAGAGACTGGGTAATATGCTGCAGAAGCTGGGCATGTGTATCAGCAACAGTGGAGAAGGTAAGGTAGTGGAGGTAACAGAGGAGAATATTTGCACCAGAGACTTAACCAGGGTAACTATTGGTTTCCCTTGTCTAGCTGAGCAGAGCATCACTGACCAGTGACTTAAATGATAGCAGTGTGTTCCCTTTCAGTTCTGGAGATGGATAGAAGATGAGGGCGTTGGCAGAGCTGGTTTCCTCTGAGCTTTGGTTAGTAGGTGGCTGCATTCATGTGTCTTCTTGTGGTCATCTCTAGGCTTTGTATCCCAATTTTTCTCTCTCTCTCTTCAAGGTAGGGTTGTACTTTAGCCCAGACTGACCTGAAACTCACTCTGTAGTTTCAGACTGGCCTCAAACTCTCAGCAATCCTCCTATCTCTGTCTCCAGAGTGCTGGTAATAAAAGCAAGCACCACCATACCCAGCCCCAATCTCTTTTTATGAGGATACCAGTTATATTGGATTAAGGACCACTACTTCATTTTAGCTAAAGCATCTGTTTAAAGAGCCTAGGTTCACCAATGTCCATATGAAGCCAGATGCACAGGAAGGTGCATGCATCTGGAGCTTGTTAACAGTGGCTGGAGGCACACCCATTCTGCCTCTCTTGTCTCTATCTCCCTCTGCTTGCAAATAAATTTCAAAAAAAATTTAAAAAGAACTTTTTATGAAAGAGCCTACCTCCAAAAATAGTTACATTGTGAGGCACAGGGGCTTAGCACTTCAATAACTGAATTTTTTTGGTATATTCTATTCAGCCTATTGAGCAAACTTGGTGTTACAACAGCAGCTCTATTAAATTCCCAGAGAGTTACCAGCATTCATGATCACAGTATAGCAGCAGCAACAGCAGTTGAGCAATTGAGCCTCAGAGCCATAGAGAAACCCCATCAATTGAACCTCAGAGCTATAGAGGAGCCCCATCAATTGAACCTCAAAGCCATCGAGGACCCCCATCAATTGAACCTCAGAGTCATAGAAGATCCCTGTTGTAGTCAGCTTTCTCTCATTGCTTCACTGAAAAGAACTCAGCCAAGAGAGGCTTATGGGGGAAAGGGTTTATTTTGGCTTACAGACTCCAGGGGAGACTCCATCAAGGCAGGGAAAATGACAGCATGAGCAGAGGGTGGATATCACCTACACCACAGCACTGCAAACAGCAGCAGGAAGGTGTGCCAAACACTGGCAAGGGGAAGCGGGCTATAACCCCCAAAAGCTGGCCCCCAACAACACAATTCCAACAAGGTTCCAAAATTGCCATCAGCTGGGGATCAAGCATTCAGAATACATTTGTTTGTGGGGGACAACTGGAACAAACCATAACAACCCCCATTCAATTGAACCTCAGAGCCACAGGTCTCCTGAAAGGAGGATGGTAGTCTTATCATCTGGCACATGGCACAAATGTTCCAATAACCTGGAGGCGCTCTATGAAAGACTTCTTTCAGGATCTGCAAGTGAAAGATTCTAGGGTTGCTTGGTTTCCATATAAATGTCAACTAATATATAAATCTTGCATAATAAAATGTCAATGATATAACATTATTTCCCTCTATATTGAATTTGAGTTAGAAATATCCTTGGAAAACTTTTATGCAAATTTCATAAGCTTTCAGGTACATCATTTCCTTCTGGGAAGTCTGTGCAGAAGGCAAAAGAAGAATCCTCTGTATTTGTCACATAAAGACGTACAATCTGAAAAGAATTAAAATGACCTGTCTTTAATCAGGAACCAGGAAATAAAACACCACAAAATAGGAAAATGTGAGCAAAATAAAGAAAACACAAGAAAAGTAATCACAACTATAGAGCACTATATCGATATATGTTAGAATACATTTTTTTGTATCCAAAAAGTGAAAAGTCATTAATTTTGGAGAAATTTAGCACACTCTTAGGAGATTTCTGTACGTGTGTAGTATTGGTGTACACCACTAGATGTTTCCTTTTCTCCCTTCCTGATCAAAGGAGCAGGACATAAGTATTGTTGGGGACTAGTTTTGGATTCCTCTATTTGCAAACTTTAGCATTTATCACAGCTTTTTTTACAGTGCTTTGAGGGATCTGGGAGGTAATGCCTTACAAATAAGGTCAGTGTTGTCTAATGGTTTCACACAGTGATGGCTGACAGAGACCATTAATTTAGCAGGATACTTCACTGCAGTGTATTTGCAAAAAGGCATTTTGCCTCAAACTCAGGATCTGAGCAGATGGATGTCTCAGATACTGTGCAGACTTCTTACTCAGATGAGAGATTCCGAGGGCCTGAACTCATGTTGTGTGGTGAAGGGTGTTTGTAAGGAAACCCTATTAAACTGCATTTACCATGACATGTAGAGACAATGTAAATAGGTGAGTTCAGGGACATTCAGGGTGGTATGATGAGACACTATAAATAGAGGCAGTAAGAGTCTATATTTCTTCTGTGAATTTGCTCTCAAGTTATATATTTTAAATACTCAACAGAGCATCAGCAGTTTTATTCCCTTATGTGCTTAAGTGATCCTTTCTAAGTAATGACGACCCTACTTCATGGATAATAAAATAGTAACTTGTTCAAGGTCACAATGAGCCATAGCATCTTCTCAAACAAACAAAAAACAAACTTATATAAGGACTAGGGAGATGGTTCAGTGGACATCAGTACTTGCTGCACAAGCGTGAGGGCTTAGTGCACCGAGTCTGACCCTCACCACCCACATAAAAAGCAGGGCATGGCTGCAGACTTTTATAACCCTATTTTTATGGTGGTGCAGGGAGGGGCGGAGGCAGGGGAATCACTGGAGCTGGATGGTTAGCCAGGCAACTGAAAAAAAAATGGCAGCTCCAGATTCAGTGAGCAACTCCATCTCAGTAAGACAATGAGAAGATCAATAGAGTAGGGCACCTGACATACTTCCATATTGGTAGCCATATGCACAAGGTGTACACATCTGCACACATGTACTGCATCTACACATAATACCATACACACACACTATACACACATACCTCATAACATTACATAAACACACACCACACTACACACACATACATGCACAACATCACTATGCGCGCGCACACACACACATACACTATACATACACACATAGATTGCTATAGAGAATTAGGGAAATTGTGCTTAGAGGGAAGGAAAGATAAACTTTTCAATAATGTATTCTTGCTTGGAAAACAGGATAGTCTTTGAGAAGAGAATTTTGCTTCATGTTGAAATGCTGTGGAGTCTCACAGTATGCATATTTAATGTGAATTAAACTACATGCATGAGAGAGAGAAAGACAAAAACAGAGATAGAGATAGAGGTAGAGAGTCCTCAAAGAGGCAAGGGCAGACACATCACAAACTTTTTTTTTTAAGTCAAATGCTCATCAGGTTACAACAAAAAATGAAAATAATAAAAATCAGCATGACCATCTTTGTCTATTGAGGTGATCAAGATAGTTACTTCTCATTGCTCAGGAGGATAGGAATTCCAAGATCTTGACACTGGCAAAATCAGGTCTGGTGAAGATTCACTTAAAAATATTCATTTATGAGAAGGGGGGGAGTAGGGCATGCCAAGGCTTCCTACCACTGCAAACCAACTCCAGATGCATGCACTACTTTGTGCATCTGGCTTTCTGTGGGTACTGAGGAATCAGGCTTTGCAAACAATTGCCTTTAACTGCTGAGCCATCTCCCTAGCCCTTATTTGCCATTTTTAAAATTTGGCACATTCTGGTAGTTGTATAATGCCACTCCATTATAGTTTAATTTAATTTTCTTGAAATTAATGAGGTTCAATATTGTTTCATGTTTTTTGGAAACTTAGACACATCTTTTTATGACGGTGTTGTGAATCTTTATAATTAATTGTGTTTATATCATTAATCAGAATGAGTACATGCAGATATAAGTATGGATAATATTATGGATTTATGCTTTGCATAAAAGTCCTTTGTTGGAAACACACATGGAAATTATCTTGTAATTATATCATGTAGTGTTTTTTTTTTCTTTTTGGTGGCTTAGGCTGAATGGACCTTTTAAATTTTAATGTGTACAACTGTGTCATTTATTTTCTATGTATGGTTAATTTTTGAGTCCTGTTTAAGAAACCATTGCCTAGCCTACTCTCATGAAGAATTTCTCCCATGCTTTGTTTCTAAACTTACTTTTCACATTTAAAGCCAGAATAGATCTTTGGATGTGGTGTTAGGTAGGCACCATGATTCATTGTCTGAAAGTGAAAATGTGAGTCCAGTTGACATTATTTGAAAAGATCGTCCTCTCTTCACCATCCTGCTGTGACAAGCTGAGTGATGACATACGTGATCCTGACTCTGGGTTCATTACACTATGCCTTCATCTCCTTCACCTGGTTACCAACTCCACACAGGCTCAACTAATTTCATTTCATATTGGCCTTGATATCTTGAGGTCTTCTTCACCTTTCTTTTCTTTTTATTCCCCCTCAGGATTACATTAACTGAACTTACTTCTTAGGGTTTCCATGTATGTTTGTACAACAGTATTTGCGTGGGGGAGTAATTTGGAGGGAATTGATTTTTTTATTAGTGGGTACTAATAAAAATACATTGAATATGTCTTTTGAAATTTTTCCTAATAATATCTTATAAATTTCAAAGAAGAGATCTTGTATACATTTCCTTTAATCTGTTCCTAGTATTTGATGTTTGTATGCTGTTAGAAAGGTGTAATTTTAATTTCTATTTGTTGTATGTATCATTGGTACATAGAAATATATAATTCCTACAAATAATGACTTTATAACCACAGACACCTCAAGTGAATTCATTAGTTCTCATAATTTTGCATTTACAAACTACATTAAAGCATATTCAAATAATGGCATTTAACTTTTCATCTTTTCAATCTTTATTTATTTTTATTTCCTACAGCATTTTGTAGAATATCCAGGATAAAAGTGATCAAGAAGTAGTGATAAAAGCACCTTTCTCCTCACATCTGATCTTAGAGAAACTTTCAGTACTTTATGAATAGGTAAGACGCTTGTTACTAGGGTCTTTATAAAGATTTACTACTGAAGAACTGCCCTCCTATCAGCACTTTTATACATTTATCATGCTGCTCATGTATTTCTTTTCTTACTTTACTATTGTGGAGAATCACACCTATTGATTTTCATAGGTTAAAATAACTGTGCTCTTGGAATAATCACTAGTCACGACATGTATCATCCTTTCATATGGTACACTTCCTAATGCCTTGCTTAGGGGTTTTTGCATCCAGGCTCCTCTAACCTCAGGAGAGAGGTTACCTGAGGATTTTGGTGACTTACAATGCTCATTTATGCTTTAAAATGACCTTGTAAAAAATTGAGATTTTTAAAAAACTTCTGAAACAGCTTGTATAAGGTTCGTGTTGTTTCTGGTGATGCCATCTCTGTCATGTGATGGCTTTAAATAATACCTTAATATCCTAAAATATGATAATTTCTTTCATTTCCTTTCTTTCTAAGTTCAGTTTCTTTAGAAAGGTGTCAGTTATGTCTAAAGCTTCAAATTCACTAGTTTGGTGTTTTCCATAAAATCCCCTCATCTTTTCCTGTATCTATTAGGTCTATGGTGGGATCCTCCTATCCTTTTCTGATGTTGGTACTTTGAGTCTTCCCAATATACTATGGAGAGGTCAAACAGGTCACAAAGGAAGGTCAGCATGTGGTATATTTGGAAAGTGTAAGTCCTCTGCATTGAGAAGGGCAGTAGAGGATTGGATACATGACTGGGAATTGGGGCATCTGGAGATTTTAAAGGCCATGACACTATCAGTTGGAGCCCTGGGCCACTATGAAGGTTCTGAGGAAGTGAAAAGAACAGTCAGGAGGCCTAAGAAGAGACAGCCAGGAAAGCAAAAGGAAAACCAGAGGTGTTGTGTGGAGGAAGCCAAATGAAGACAGTAATTCAGAGGGGAGAGAGTATCAAGTGTTGTCAATAGATCAAATCAGAGAAAGCCTGAAAATTGACAGCTAGGTTTGTCAATGTGAGACTATTGGTGACCTTGATAAGGATCATTGTGGTAGAGTTGATGAGGGTTACAAAACTGTCAAGCACAGTATTAACTCTATGATATAATATCGCATCGTAAAATATATTTAAGCAGGCCCCTCCGGTGGACCAGTGGCCCCAAGTCTCCCTCTTTCCCTCCCACAATTCTGTGTGGGCAGTCAGATCTCTCTGTTGACCCCACGGTTTTGCACCCTCCTCTTTCTCTCCTCCACCCCCACCCAACCACACTTTTGTGTGGGAAGTCAGGCCTCTCCAGTGGTCCAGCTGCTCTGCACCCTCCTCTTTCCCTCCTCCACCCACACCCAGCCACACTTCCAGTTTTCTGGCCAGGCCTCTCTGGTGGCCCCATGACTCTGCTCCATCCTCATATCCTCTTCCACCCCCACCCAGCCACTGGTGGCCTCTGCACTTCTCTCTCCCTTTGCCCCTCAGCCAGATCTTCTGCCCCATTAGACCCCTACCAGTGACTCAGGGGCCTTTGTACTTCACTTTCCCTGTGAAGTACAAACACTTTCACTGTTCTCCACCCCATCACCCACTCTTTCAACCTGCCAGACACCTTCCAGAGGTTCCTGTGGACTCTGTGCTTCTCTCTTCCTAGGCTCACCACCCAGCCATCCACCCTTCTGCCCTGATAGACTACTCCTAGTGGATCTGGCAGACTCTCCTCTAGCTCAAGCTCCTGTACCTGGCAGCTCTCCTCTCACATAAGCCTCCAGGCCGGTGGCTCTCTCCTCTATTTGTCTCCCTGGGCCTTTGGATACCCTCTGAACAGCCCTAAAGCTTTCTCCCCAGGCTTCTCACCAGCTGCTTCAGACCCTTGAACTCCTGCCTTTCTCCTCCCACAGACCCCAGTGCTCCCTGACTTCCTCCTCCCACAGACCCTGGTGTTTCTGCAGCCTTCCTCATCCTACAGGCTTCCCACCAGCTGCTGCAGCATCTGTACCCTGGCCCAGACCAGGAAGTCTTGCCACAGACAGTTTCAGCCTACACAGAGACACAGAACTAGATAGCGAAGGCCACTGCCCAGACTGCTGACAAAGAGAAAGCAGGCATTACTCAGCTACCTCCAACTTGGTCTGTACATTACTGTCATGGTTTGATCCAGGTGTCCCCCACAAGCAAATGAATATGTCCTGGGTAATGGATCCTCAGCT
This sequence comes from Zapus hudsonius, assembly GCA_004024765.1. NCBI lineage: Eukaryota > Metazoa > Chordata > Mammalia > Rodentia > Dipodidae > Zapus > Zapus hudsonius. The sequence goes on along the minus strand of PVHP010004541.1, from coordinate 42,576 downwards.
GATGGCAGTTTGGATTTTACAACCTCAATGGAGCTGTGTTGTTGGGGGTGGGCTTGTTGGGGTTATAAGCCAGCTTCCCCTTGTCAGTGTTTGGCACACCTTCCTGCTGCTATTTCCAGTGCTGTGGCAGAGGTGATGTCCAGCCCTCTGCTCATGCCATTGTTTTCCCTGCCAGCATGGAGTCTCCCCTCAAGTACGTAAGCCAAATAAACCCATTTCTCCACAAGCTGCTTTTGTTTGTGTTCTTTCTGTGCAGCAACAGAGAAAGCTGACTGCAACAATTACTAAGTAAGCAAATGAGACATGCTGTTCATGTGAGAGGGAGGAAGCTAGTCAATAGAGTATGCGAGGAAGGTGCTCCCTGTGGGCTCTGCATCTGCCCCCTAAACAGGAAGGGTAGAACCCAGCCTGGTGAGTTATAGGCTAGAGAGTAACACAGGTCTGTCTGGGCTGGGAGCACAAACAGGAACAGCATCTGCAGTTTCCCTGGTGGGGAGGAGGCCTACACAGTGGCACACAGCAGGAGCATTCAGTTTTAGGGTGGGATGGGTGTATTAAGGCCTAGAACTCCAGGGAATACAAAAGTGATTAGGACCTGCAGTTCCCCTGGGCAGAGGAGGCCAATGTGGTATCTCAAAGACTAACCATTCAGGAGGAGGATGTTCTAGTCTGGTGAATGATAGAACCTGCCTGGGGACAGAATGCCTCAGATAGGAGAGATACTGGTTGAGCTTAAACTTAGTGATGTAACATTGTTCCAGACAGAACATGCCAAATGGCCCCCCAAAGGGCCTCACTCCAATTCCAACTTGAAAGCAAAAGGTCCCTCTCATGCACTTGCCATAGGTGTAAAAGGGAGATCTCAAAACCCACCCTGCTGGGATAAGAAGGGGGAGGAGGAGCAAGTAGACCTTCTCTGAATACCCCTGGACCCCAGCAGAAACACACAGTGGTTTCTACACACAGAGAAGATCTCAGACCCCCATACTATATTGTATACCATATACTAATCCACAACAGCTGGCATACCCATAACCTATGCAACTAGTGCATCTGTGGTTATAGCACTAACCCAAACACAAATTGTACATAGAACAGAAGAAGCTCAGCATACCCATCAAAATCTTGTAGTGGCCCCACAACAAGAAAACTAGACCCTTTTCAAGAAATGGGCAGAAACCAATGCAAAAAAACCCCACAGCAACACAGGCTGGGACTCCCCAACCTAGGACACTTAGTCCCACAATGGAAGAGGCCAATGAGATCACAGGGGAGACAAAACTGCAACCTCCAAATGAGAATAAAATAACTCCTCATCATAACTGCAATGAGATCATGACCAGGATGATGGCTGAAATGGAAGCTGTCAAAAAAGATGTAAATGAAATGAAACTCAACAATGCTAGCATAGACTTAAGACTGAACCTAATGGAGAAAAACTTGACTGACGTCAAAAACACAGTAAGTGAATTAAAGGTGAACAAACTATGGGAGGAGCTAGACAAACACCAGATTAAGTTTGATGAGGACTTAACCAAGCTCAAGAACAACTTCCAGGAGACATTAGCAAACACAAAAGTAGATTGGAAATTGGAACTTGCCAGAGAAATGGAGACCATGAACAAAAATATAACAAACCAAAAATCAAACAGAGGTTTTAAAAGTCTCCTTTGAGTCCCTTAGCCCCAGAGTTGATAACCTGGAGGACAGATCCTCTGACATCAAACACAAGACAGAATAAAACACCAGGGACCCCAACAGCTTCAAAAAATTCAAAAAAATCATGTGAGCAAAATATGAGGGATCTGTAGGATACCATAAAGAGACCAAATATCAGGATAATGAGCATTCCAGACGGAGAAGAAACCCAGGCGAAAGGCATAGAAAATATTTTCAACAAAATTATACAAGAAAAATTTCCTTATCTTACAAGGGAAAGACCTGTCCAGATACAAGAAGCCCACAGAACCCCAAACAGACAAGACCAAAGAAGGAACTCTCCTAGACATATCTTGGTTAAAATGCTTAACATAAGGCAGCAAGATAGAAACAGTGCATCACTTATAAAGGCAAACCCATCAGACTTACATCAGACTTTTCAGTAGAAACCATGAAGACCAGAAGGGCATGGAACAAATGTTCTTTTAGGCCTAAGAAAAACTACAGATTCCAACCTAGACTACTGTACCCAGCAAAGCTGTCCGTCATAATACATGGAGAATTGAAAGTGTTCCATGAGACAAGCAAGCTCTGTGATTATATGAATGCAAAGCAAGATGTACAGAAAATACTAAGGGAGATAGCCCACACATAAGAGACAAGCAACCTACCTCAGGAATCTAATAGTTCATCCCAGGAACACAGGGATGGGTCAACATAAAGAAGTTGATAAATGTAATCCACCACATTAATAGACTCAACCTCAAAAATCACTTGGTCATTTTAATCAGTGCAGAGAAGGCCTTTGACAAAATTCAACACCACTTCATGTTTAAAATGCTGGAAAGGCTGGGCATAGACGGCTTATACCTCAACATAATAAAGGTAATATACAAACCCCCTAAAGCCCAAATCATATACAAGGGGAAAGTCTTAAGGAGTTCCCACTTGAATCATGAACAAGACAGGGTTGTCCACTCTCACCACTGCTCTTCAACATAGTGCTCAATGTTCTAGCCCAAGCAATAAGACAGGAGAAAGCATAAAAGGGATTCAAATTAGAAAGGAAGAAGTAAAACTATCCCTCTTTGCAGATGACATGATCTTATATATAACAGACCCAAGGAATAGTATCAGTAAACTCCTGAAGGTGATAAACTTCTTCAGCCAAGTGGCAAGGTACAAAATTAACACACAAAAATCAGAAGCCTTAGCCAGGCATAGTGGTACATGCCTTTAATCCCAGCACTTAGGAAGCACAGGTAGGAGGATTGCCGTGAATTCAAGGCCACCCTGAGACTACATAGTGAATTCTAGGTCAGTCTGGGCTAGAGCGAGACCCTACCTCAAAAAAAAAATTAGAAGCCTTCCTGTATGCAAATGATATGCATACAGAAAAGACATCAGGGAGACTGTCCCATTTCCAATAGCCTAAAAAAAATATTTTGGAATATCACTAACCAAGAATGTGAAAGACTTGTATAATGAAAACATTAAAATGCTCAAGAAGGAAACAGAGGAGAATGTGAAAAAATGGAAAGATGCTCCATGCTCCTGGATATGGAGAATTAATATAGTAAAAATGGCAATCCTTCCAAAAGCAATTTACAGATTCCATGCCATGCTGATAAAAATCCCATTTTCTTTCTTAACATAGAAAAAATAATCTCAAAATTTATACGAAAGGGCAAAAGGCCTTGGCTAGCCAAAACTACCCTAAGTAATAATACTCACACAAGAGTTATCACCATGCCCAATCCGAAGACATATTACAAGGCCATAGTAACAAAAATAGCATGAGGCTGGCATAAAAACAGGCAGACATACCAATGGAACAGAATTAAAGACCCTGCTCTCAGTTTGAGTAACTATAGTTAACTTGATCTTTGACAAAGGTGCCAACAATGTTCACTGGTATAAAGATAGCATCTTCAAAAAATGGTGCTGGACAAATTGGATTAATACCTGTAAAAAATGTAACTAGACCCACTCCTTTCACCATGCACAAAGATCGACTCCAAATGGGTCAGGGACCTCAACATAAGACCTGAAACCCTGAAAACCCTAGAAGAAAAAATATGAAGAACTCTCCACAAGATAGGAGTGAGGAAAAACTTCCTGAGCAAACTTCCAGTAGCCCAGGAGGTACAATTACTTAACCAATGGGACCTCATCAAGCTCAAAAGCTTCTGTACAAACAAACATACCATATTCAGAGCCAATAGACAACCACCAAACTGGGAAATGATTTTTGCCAGCTATAATATACACAGAGGTCTACTTTCTAGAACTTACAAAGAACTCAAAAAATAAATACTAATGAATCCAACAGCCCCCTTACAAAATGGGGCATTGATCTCAACAGAGAATTCACAGAGGAGGAAACACAAATGGCCAATTCTCACTTGAGAAAGTGCTCCTCATCCTTAATCATCAGGGAAATGAAAATCAAAATTACAATGAGACTCGACCTTACTCCAGTCAGAATTGCAATTATCAAAAAAATCCAACAACAATAATTGCTAGAGAGGATGTGGGGGAAAAGGAACCCTCATTCACTGCTGGTGGGACTGAAAGCTTGTTCAACTGCTATTGAAAGCAGTTCAGAGGCTCCTGAAGAGAATGGACATGGAGCTTCCAATGGACCCAGAAATCCCCCTACTAGGCAAATGTCTCTGTGCTGGAGATGTCACACCTCAGCACAGAGACATTTGTTCAACCATGTTTATTGCAGCCCAATTCACAATAGCCAAGAATTGGAATCAACCCAAATGCCCATCCCTGGATGAATGGATATCAAAGCTGTGGAATTTTACTCAGCAGAAAGATTTGGACAGATTTGGAGCAGATTTTACTTAGCGAACTCACAAAAGAACAGAAACTCAAACACCACATATTCTCCTTCATATGCAGTTCCCAACCAGGTCAAGCTTCAACTCTAAGCAAACCTGACAGGTGAAAGGAGAGACTGAAAAAGGGGTTGAAGGAATGGGGCCGGAAGGGAGGGTGGGGCAACTTATATAATAAGCTGAACCAATAATGAATCAGCATCATAAAATCCTTATCTCCATACAGTAAGCTCTCGAGGAAGAAGAGGGTATCACCTGCTAAGATGGGCCATGAATGGAATGGGAGAAAGCCTAACCCCATGAAAAATGGAACAGACCTGGCTCCTTCCCACACTGAGCTGTTGATCAGAGACCCACAAGGTCCCTAAAATAAGATAGGATTCTGTCAAAGCTCTTGAATACCCACCCCAGGCCAAATGTAAGATCTTATTGCTGAAGAAACCACAGAAATTCATTACACAACACCAAGAGTCCCTGCAAGATCCAGAATGGTAACCAGCCCCCAGATGCTAGCACATGCAGTGCTCAAAGGCACTGCATAAGCAGCCAGGGGAAAATAATAGGTCAATAATATTTGGAGAAAGCAGAGACCACTGACTGATTCACAATGCAGACTGTTGCCATGAAGAGGCTGAACACACTAACTCCTGGGAAAGATCAGCGAGCCAAGAAGTGATCACTTGGGCATAACCTGCCAGGGCAGGTGGGGGGGCAGGTAGTCAATAGCTTTCAAATTGGCCAAGTAATCCACTCAGTGTCAGGGAGCCCTTAACTTGAATAGGGACTCAGGTCAAAATCCTATGGGAACCAAAAACTTGGGCCCCCAAGGAGAAACTCCCATTACTAGAGAACTACAGAGAGGCTAATCCCAATGGAATCTCACCAAATTAGAAATGTGTGCCACATTTAACCCATATTGACCTCACTCTTCGATGGAGATCCTGTTTGTATTTTTTCAAAAGGCAGTGAGAGAGCCGGGGTCATTCCAGCTCCACCAATGAGCTACAGGAGGAGGACTGAAATCCTGGTAAGAGACGGACCACCCCAGACTTATGGTGTAGCCCCAAATGAAACCCTTGAGAAAGTGATGGGATAGATAGCAAGAGATCTATCAGCACAGCTAATTAGTCAACCTAGGAGAAGTCAGCATGACAGACACCAACAATTTTCATCACAACCTAAAGCAGAAGTACAGAGGCCCTTAAGATCTAAACTATACAGCAGTTTTAAATATCACCCACCATGACTCAGGGAAGTAAGCGGAAGAGGGGGCGGAAAGAGTTTAAGAGTCATGGAGGGGGAGAATATCCAGAGACATGGCTCCCCTCAGTACCAACACACAAGTGTGTGTGGGGGAACCTGGCTGCCTGTTGTGCTATCCATAATCTCCTACCCCATGGATTGATCCAGTTTGCTCACTGAGGAGGATACCCAGTGGATTGGGAACAGGGAGGAGGGAATTGGAGATACCAAGGTAATATTTACTAATACAATGTATCTAATTTTGGACAATAAAAATATCTATTTAAAAATATATTTAAACATACCAATACTCACATTTTTATTGTCATTAAGTAATACATGTTCATTGTCTAATCTTTTGAAATTAGAGGATGTATAAACTGAGAATATTTGCACCTGTAGCCATGGGGGAATCCAGCTAGAAGGAAGAAATATTAGCAGACAGAGCTAACAGACTGATGAGTGAAAACGAGGTATTGAGAGTGACTCAAAGATAGATTGTGTGAATCTTTATCAAATAACTCTCAGAACTCCCTCATGGTTATTTGTGTTACCTGCTCTTTTCAGTAAATCAATTTGTTAAAGACAAACTTTAAAGTAAAGCTGTCTTAAAGATAAATTTGTATCAAAAAACTTTTAAAATATAATATTGAGAGTCTGCATATCTTACTGTATTTAAAATGGGCTGACTCATCGTTTCTTATATCTTGGTTATTATGCTTGCCATATTATAAATATTATTCCTTTTCTATAAGCATATTTCATTATCTAGAAAATGACTTCTTCCAGGTGTGGTGGTGCATACCTGTAATGGCAGCATTTGGGAAGCTGAGGCAAGACAATTGGCAGAAAAGGTCAGCTTGGGCCACATAGCAAGACCCTGTATTCAAGAAAAGAAAAAGAAAAAAAAATGTAGTTTGTATTTTGTGTTTTGATATAAGAGTTTTGCTCAGGTTGGCCTTGAACTAGGTGGTACTCCTGCCTCTGCCTCCCAGGTGCTGGTATTATAAGTGTGTGTGCCACCATGTCTGTCTACTCGGGATTTTTTTTTAAAGAGAAATTTTATTATCAAACATATGAAGACAAAGTATACCAGCAATAGTTTTCTTAAACTTGAGAATAAAACAAAACAGAAAAAAATTATTTTGAAAAAGTAATTTTTAAAATTGTCCCATGGTTAAAATTTCAAGGTCCTACATAAGACAAAAGGGAAAATGTACAAACCATTTTTGCCTGATTCTATTTTAAATTAACATACATTAATTCTTATTTAAAATTTTTATTTATTTATTCATTTTCAAGCAGAGAGAGAGAGAGAGAGAGAGAGAGAGAGAGAGAGAGAGAGAGAGAGAGAGAGAAAGTGCACCAGGGCTACCACCTTTTGGGTCTGGCATATGTGGGTACTGGGGAATTGAACCATGGGCCTTAGGCACTGGAGGCAAGTGCCTTAACCTCTGAGCCATCTCTCCAGCCCAGACATACATTAGTTCTAATAGAACTCTCAACGTTTAAGAGTTAAGTCTTAGGATGAAAATGAACACCTTTTTGAAAACTGTTTTTATGTTTAATGAGAGCTAATGAACAAAATGAAATTTACATGCTCCCCTCAACTCTATTAACAGCTCTCCTTTTAGAGAAACATTAGCTCCTATGTGTGAGCTTTGTCATCTTTGATGCTGACCATTCACACAGGGGTTCTTCTGTCTTAAAGTGCCGAGGCTGCTACCTGACCCACAGCCATGGAGCTCCCAGCCAGAGGTCTGTTGGAGACTCTTCACTAGTACATTGGCCAGTCGTTCTGACTCCCTTTCTTGTGTTCATTCATTTGAGGATTGGTTCTTTGTGTTAGAAGGGAGTGACCGGGAACTGGATGCTCAGAGAATGTCAGAGTAAAGCTCTCATCTTTTCATGAGCTTGTGCCCACCCCCCACCTCAATGGGTGCAGGGACTTTATTCCTCCTTGGCAAGAGGGTGGCAATGGTGAGAAAGATCCCAAGGCAGTGGATCTCACACTGTGACTCTGTGGGAGTTAGGCTTCAAGTAGAAAGCCAGCATCATGTGGTTAAGGTATAGCAGACCTCAATTGTAATCCCTGTATAAATAGCGATAAGACAAGTGTGCATAAAAATGACCCTCCATATGAAATATGATGGGTCAGTCACATCTGTAAGAATTTGTGTCTGGGAGCAACCATAGTGAGGTAGACTGTTGTTGTTTGTTGTTGAAGCAGGGTCTCACTCTAGCCTCTCCTGACCTCAAACTCACTGCAATCCTTCTACCTCAGCCTCTTGACTGCCGGGCATATTTTGATAGATTTGTTGAAGTGATAGGAAATGTCAGGAATGGAGGGTAAGGATGAGATGACACAAATTAAGACTAGAATGATAGTGGAAACCTGCCTACAGTGCAGCCTATTAGCTGGAGGAATATGAGGAACATTTCGTGGTTATTAGTATCTCTAAGGCATGAGAACAGGCATTATCCTAAAATGACTTTATCAAAGAGAAATGTTTCACAAAGATGTTAAATTTCAAATTTCAATTATTTGTCAAGACTCCCAGATCCTTTCTCCTCTAATTTAACACAAAAGCAGCATGCATACCCATGAGAAGTGGGCTTGGAGTAGGGGTGGAAGGAGCATTTTGTTACAGTGGCCTGGGAGGTCTCTGATCTTACCTGACATGTCTGTGATCTCCTGGTGGCATAGCATAGAACTTTGAAGCTCCGTATCTGGTGGCAGACTAAATTCAGATTCTGATTCTGCTAATCAGCACCCATGTGAGTCTTGGACATATTACTGACTGTTATGCTTCATTTTTTTCCCCCACATAGCAAAGAATGATAATGGGTGCTTACCTGATTATTCTCAGGAGACGCAACGAGATAGTTGATATAAAGCACTTCATATGGTATGAAGCACATAAGACATATACTATAAATGTTGGTTACCATTCACTTTTGTTTATTCAATACTAACAAAAAATTTTGGTGCCTTGTATCAGATTACAAAATTTTAATTGTATATATATTTTTTCTTAAATATATATTTATTGTCCATAATGAGCTACATTATTCAGTGGGCAAACAATGAGTTGTTATCCCCAATTTCCCAATGCCCTCCTCCCCATCCCCAATCAGCTGGATATCCTCCTCCGTGGGCCGTCAGGATCAGTCCTTGTGGCAGGGGGCCCTGGATAGCCTAGTATTCAGCCCGGTTCTCCTGGCCCAAGTGTGTTGTTACTGAGGGGTGCCATGCCTCTGGATAGTCTCCCCCACAACAGCTCTTACAATCTTTCCGCCCCCTTTTCCACATAGTTCCCTGAGTCGTGGTGGATGAGTATTAAGGCTGCTTTAAGATCGTGAGTTTAGGGGTCTTTGTGTCAAAGACTGCTGGTTTCTGTCTCACTGGCTTATCCTGTGTAGATTGAATGTCTGTGGCTGTGGGTCCCTCATTCCTCCCATCCTTCTCTGCGGGATTCCATATGGATCCTCCACGGTATGACTGTGGTGGCTCATCTCTTGCCAGGATCTCAGCTATCGGCCTACAGTCAGTTGGTAGGATTAGATGGGCCCCAGCTCTCTTGCTGCATCCTGAAAAATACAAACATAATCTCCATTGGAGAGTGAGATCAGTGTAGGTTAACAAATATACACATTTCTGGATTACCTAGATTCTATTTTTAGTAGCCTCCCTGTCAATCGCTCCCACAGTGCATCTTGTCTCAGGAGCCCAAGAGTACGGGATCCGGTAATTATTAATTGTATATTTTATCATAGTCTTTTAAAATAAACTGGGAGTGATATAAGTTAGCCTAGTGATATGAAAATATTTTTTTAATTGTGCAAATTTATTAATGATAGTGTGGAAATAAAAAGAGCAGGAAAAAACAGGGAAGAGAAATTCTTTCCCTCCCAACATTGCTAGGAAAGACCACTGGAGAAGACCAGAGAAGAATCTCTTTCATGAGTTTTTGGGGAAAGGGAAGGAGACAGGAAGAGGCTTACACATGAATTTCAGGCCTATTTATATGAATCAGATATCCAAAGAAACCCCCAAAATAATAATAGACACACTAGCCATTGTAAGACATCCTATTCTGTGTTAGAAAATTTAAGACAAAGTGTCTTTTATTTCTGAATTTTCTTTATAATTTATACAATTATAAAACCATAATAATGGGCAACATTTATTGCTCCTTTACTGAGTGCTAGACTGCTACTTTAGGACAATATTTCATTTATGAGCTAAGGATTGCCTTGTCTCAAATATAATATTACATGCAAATAAAAAACCTTCTATGGTACCCATTTAAAGGCTGTTTAATGAGACTTAATGAGCAGGGTGATTATCTATATTTGCAGGCAAGGAAACTGTCACTTGAGAAGACTGTGAAACCTGGCCAGAGCCACACTGCAAGAAAGAAGAGTGTGGAGAGTGACGCAGGCATTCTGATTTCGTGCCTTCTTCACCCCCTTGTGTTACTACTTAGCTGAGTTATGGAGACAGTACCTAGGTGTCTTGGAACAACAGAACTGATGAAAAAGATCAGCTTGGGTCACTTTGGGCCAAATGATGAAGATTTTTCTATGTAAAGGAACTCTAAAATGTCTATCTTATCACTCTTCAAAGATATTAATCTGCTTATGTGTTAGGGCTTTAGCACATTCAACACATGTCCCACTGCCTGCTGATATATTTAACTTTGACAGCTGGTCAGTAAAGCAAACAGTACACAGATAGCTAGTTCCGTATTATACTGAGGAAGTGTTCTATCTGACCTCATTGAAGGGACTTACCAGATTAACGACTGTTGCACCAATTTGGACTGGTATTCATGAACTGCTGTGGCTATGTTAATGCAGGTCACCTCCTCACTGATGTGGGTGTGCTTACTGAAAATTAACTGTGCTTGTTCCCAAACCCACTTGCCAGTCATTCTTGTCATTTAGCTTGTCCAGTCTGTGTATTGTTATAGAAACCAAATGCAATGTGAGTATGGAGAGAAACAGATATTTCTTTAAAAAAATATTTCTGGGCTGAAGAGATGGCTTAGCGGTTAAGGCGTTTGCCTGCAATGCAGAAGGAGCTGAGTTCTATTCCCCAGAGCCCATGTAAAGCCAGATGCACAAGAGGGCCTATGTGCCTGGAGTTCATTTGCAGTGGCTGGAGGCCCTGTCATACCCATTCTCTCTGTCTCTCTCTGTCTGCTGCCTCTCTCTCTCAAATAAATAAATAAAATATTTAAAAATTCTATTTATTTATTTGAGAGGCAGAGAAAGAAAGAGAGAGAGAGAGAGAGAGAGAGAGAGAGAGAGAGAGAGAGAGAGAGAGAGAGCACAGATGGGCACACCATGGTCTCCTCCACTGTCCATGAACTCCAGAAGTATGCGGCACTTTGTGCATCTGGCTCTACGTAGGTACTGGGGAATTGATCCCAGGTTTATAGACTTTGCAAGTAAACACCTTTAACCACTGAGCGATCTCCCCGGCTCTGAGAAACAGGTATTTCTGTATAAAGTTGGTTAAATACTTTGGATATGCTTGATACAAACAAGTGATTAAAATTATGTTAAATTGTTTGTGGGCAAGGATCTTTGAAAGACGAGATTTCTGGTTAAAAAAGAAATCTAGAAAGATCCCAGACTGAGGGTTCTTCTCAAGAGGTTAAATTTTGCTTCCTTTTATGATGTGGAATTTGGGTAAATATGAAATCCACATGCACAACATATATAAGAAAGAAAGACGGGGATGTTTAACAAGTAGTTTGCATAAAATATAAACATAAGATTTGGTAGATTTTGTTCTTGTTTATTAAAAAATTGTAGCATATCTCTTAAAGATACTTTGTCTAGTTTACAGTTAGAAAAATGGGAAATAAGAGATGAAATGTTGTGCATTTATTTATGGTGGTGACCTTTTTGTGAAGTGTCTCAGTCTGCTCCTGAAATGAAATCAGAACCCTGTGGCTGATATCGACTTCTATTTAATGCAGGTTTTCAAATTTAGAACTTTTCTGGTTTAGAAACTATAAATTATTTATGTAGAATCAACCTTTTAAAACCCTGTTTATGACAGGTTGGGATTTTGCCAATCTCAGCTGAAGCACTCTAAATAATTTATCTTGTGTTCCTTGAATGTACAATATGTACTGAAGCCCAAGAAATGTTAAGTAAGTCTTATTTTCTTCTCTGCTGTGCTGAGGTCAGGGAGGTTAAGCTCTCAGGCATTCCTTGAACACTTCTTGGTCCCTCATCTCCTCCCAGTGTGCGCTGTTTCCTTTGCTATTTTCATATTGTGCCTTTTCTTCTTGACATTTCCACTACATTGAACTTCCTTTTTTAGAATCCTCACCTCTCATTAATTATCTCTTCTGAATTTACATACATTATAACTTCAGTTTTAAATAAGGGAATATGTTGTCAAGTAAAGAATTCAGTTATTTTAAGTCCCACTGTCTTCTACTAGCATGAACAATGACTTCTTACTCTGGTTTGATGCTACTGAAATGAATGAATCTAGTGATAAACTTTTTTTTAAAAGTTCAAGACTTAGTTAAACAACTATAATATGGGCATTTATTTGAATTTCAGTTTTAATATATAACTATAAGATAATGTAAAGATAGAATTGGTCCTAATCACCTGGAGGTATCATATGCTAGTAAACAGGGAATTGCTATTAATTTTCAAAATGGGTGTGAGATAATGGACGGGCATAGCAATATTTAATTATTAAAACAAATTATGCCAATATTAGTCCTGACTCATTAAGCAATCACAGAATTAAAAGAAAGCATGGTAAACATGTAAGCATACAATTCTTATATTTAACAGAATGACGTGGTATAATTAGTAACATTTATTCTTACTGTCATCCATTGGCTATTTTAGGAAGTGTTACAGCTATCTTCATATTGTTGGGACAAAAAAAACCTGACCTAAAGCAGCTGGTGGGAGGAAAAGGTTTATTTTGGCATATAGTCTCCCAAGAGGAAGCTTCATGATGGCACGGGAAAACATGGCATGAGCAGAGGCTGGACATCACTCCTGTGACAACACATGGAAACCAGCATCAAGAGAGTGAGTTGATCTCTAGCAAGGGTGTGCTGGCTGTAACACTTCTAAGCCCCCCCCCCAGCAGCACACCTCCTCCATCAAGGCTCCACCTCCCTAACTGCCATCATCTTGGGACCAAATATTCTGAACATATCAGTTTTTGAGGAATATCTGACTCAAACCATCACAGGTAGCATTCAGATTTTAAGTTTGTAATTCATTTATCATGTCTCCAAGGTTAATGTGATTAAGCTGAGGGCCAGGGCAATGTAGGTCAGGGTAAGTCAGGTGTAACCATCAAAATTCTCAATGACTAGTTCAGGGAGGTTCACGTGAAGCCCTCAGGCCCAATGAGAGGTCGTGTATTGAGTTTGGATATAAATGACTTGAAAGACTCAAAGAGCTTGACATGCAGCTAATTTGAAGGTGGATTAATTAGACCATGAGGTCTAACTTTATCACCGGTAAGTTGTTCAAAACTCCACATTAGGAGGTAGGGGCGAGGTTGGAGGAAGAAAGTCACTGGAGGATATCTGCAAAGGACATATCATTTTCACAGGCCCTTCCTCTGTCTCTTGCCTGCTGAAACGTGTTCTACTTCATGTGTCCCCCCCCTCCCCAATGGTATTCTGCCTCACGATACATGGGCCTGGAAATGATATAGTCATGTGAACACAGACAGAAACCTCTAAAACCATGAGCCCAAACTACCATCTTATCCCTTGAATTGTTTTCTCACATATCACAGCACAGTGACAACAGTGATTAACACTCTGAGACATTTAGGGGAGAGAGAGAGAGAGAGAGAGAGAGAGAGAGAGAGAGAGAGAGAGAGAGAGAGAGAGAGAGAGAGAGAGAGATCATAGAGAGGCTAAGACCTCATATGTTTCTAGAGTGGCTCAGGTTCTCTTGCTTCTCTGAAGGAAGAAGCTCTCTGCAAATATACCAGGAAATATGCCTGACCCTGGTGATGCAGTTGCAGCTTTTGTATCAAGTTGAAACTGTCCCTAGCATTTCCAACGTCATTATCCTTAAATGCTTTTTCATTTGTAATTTTTGCTTCAGACATTTTGAATTAGATCTTATCTCACCTGCAAGGAAAAACATCTAAGTGATAAAAATCACACTCAGAGACCAATAAGCCAACTGGGTATTACAACATGCATTTGCTATAACAGTAAGCCCTATCAGTACTCTTCCAATTATTGGTCTTTTTTTTGTGTGTGTGTAGTGTGGTCTGTACACATGTATATATCCAGGTGGCACCCCATGTGTTCACTCGCAGTGGTTAGAAGAACATAGAGGACATTGGATATCTTGCTCCATTGCTTTTCTGGTCTTCTTTGAGTAGGAGTCTCTTGCCGATTCTGGAGCTTGCTGTTTTTTGGTGAGCTTGGGTCTCTGCTTCCCACCGAACTGGAGTTACATATGTGTGTGGCTATGCCTCTCTGTTTATGCGTCTTGGGGGATCGAACTCATGTAATTTCTCAGTTCCCTTTAGGTCTTCATGCTTACACAGGAAGTGCTCTTAACTACTGTGCCATCTCTTCAGCCCTAAACCTGCAAATTCTGATTTTTGAAGTTTTATTTCTTATCTAATACATGGCAAAGTTTTAGACATGGTCAGTGATGCTTGAGAATGATGTATATTCACTCCTGTTATAGGATATAGAACTTTAAATAAATGAATTTTCTTAACAGAAATTGTTGCAGTCAGCTTCTTGTTGCTGGACAAGCACTCAACTGGAAACAGCTTACAGGAGGAAAGGATTTATTTCAGGCTTACAAATTCCAGGGGAACCACATAGATGGTGGAAAAAGCTGGGTCCATTCCATAGATCCAAGCAGAGAGACACCACCAACAGCCAGCACCACCAAACCATCAGAGCTCAAACTGCTCTTTTGTTACCTTAGGCTGGACTCTAAGATCTGCCCCTCAGTGATGACTTCTCCAGCCAGGTTGCTGGAGACTAGTTACAAGGTCAATGTGAGTCAGTGGGTCCATACATTCAAACCACCACAGGATTAAAGTTTAATAAGTTATTTGCATCTATTTCATTCACAAGTGTTATATGTGTCTTAGTGATCTATCCATTGTAAAAATTAAGTAGACTACTAATATCTTAAAGATTTATATCTTCATTTAGATAAATATGCTTTCTGGATTTCTTTTGGCTTCTACTTACCTAATACTTATTTTAAAAAATTCTTTATTTTGGACATGGTACGTTATTTGGACATGGTATTTTAGAAATATGGCTAGTACTATATTGTTGAAATTATTTTGGATTGAATGAATATTTGCTTTTCACCTGAGTAATTTAACCTTTTTCTTAAAAAATGATCTTTTTAAAATATTCCTGTTGGACTTACTTGATCTCTTTATTAAGGGCTATGATTTTGTTTTAAAGAGGTAGGTCGTACTATGTTGTTCAGGCTCGTCTTGAACACACATTTTTTTCTGCCTCAAACTCCTGAATAACTGTGACTATAGGTACACTAGCCACCACGCCTGATTAAAAAATGTATTAGGTATGCTATTTCTATATAGCAATCTGTCTTAAAATTAAATGACTTAAAACTAAAAACAGACATTTAGCTGTTTCAATGAGTCGGTAACTTAGCTTGAGCTCAGGTGACTTAATACAAGGGCAGGGGAAGCCCTCTTTCTGGGGATTGGTTCACTGTCAGCCATGATGACAGAGGGACAAGTTGACCACAAGTCATTGAGTATCTTACATTCACGATGACTTGGCAGATTTGCTGGAGGGTAGGGCTAAGAGTCATTTTCAAGATAGGCTGTGAACTGCTCTAATTTACTTCATATGGCATAAAACAATATAGTCTGTGCCTTGCTCTGAGAATTCCATTTTACCAGCAGCACTAACTGTGTCTTGAATGCAAACAAAGTCAGATGGTCCTAATCCTTAGTGGGCAGGATAAAAATCTTATTCCTAAAAGTAAAAAGGGAAGTACCCTACAAATTTATCCTAGTAGATCGGTTCCATCTGAGCACTTTGAAGTCATATCAGGAAGCCATCACACAGGCTGAAGAAAGGATATAACATCCTCACCTTGAATGGAATGATTCCCTCCAACTTGTCATGTGACCACCCAATGAATGCTGAGGGATCCACAGGCAGAGAACTTCGGCTGTCCCAGGAGCTTCAATTCAGCTCATTCCCACTGTTGACATGGCCTGCTCATACTGCCCTCGCTCTATCTGTCTGTTTGGACTTGCTGCAGTCCTTCCCTTCATCTGTATAGTCTCTGGTGCGCTCACTTCTGCAGCTCCACTTGACACTCAGCCCTCAGGCTGAGCTCACATCTGATCTGTGGTTTAACTGTGCAGGGGAGCCTGCAGCAGACTTCCAACCGGGCTCATTATCTAATTCCAGCCGAGCTTCCCTGTGCATCCCTCTCAGCTTTCTGCCTGCCTCTCGGGCTTTCTCTGGAGCTTCTTCTTCATTTTTAAAAATTGTTTTTACTGTTCTCTGGAGCTTCTTGACCTCTTTTGTAGCCATTCTGTTACCTACCTACATACACATTATAGATCCGTTTATAGCTCCAAATTATGTTTCATAGTTAAAACTGAAATAAAAGAATCTATGTGTGCCTGGTCCAACTAGCAAGGAAAATCAGGACTAGGTGGTAAGTTACATCCAATGAAACTGATGTAACTCACGAATTTATTGTTATTCAAGACACAAATGTCTGTCTAGGTTTTTGACATTGCATGCACAGGGTAGCCGTGGGGAATAATTTACTGAGAACCTGTGTCCAGGGATCAGAACTGGGCCTTACTTAATCAAGGGATTTTTTTCTAACTCCAAGTATGGGGACTGGAACACTGGAGTGCAGGAGGTACCCCTGTGCCCAGTTCACTCTGGATATTGAGGGATGACTGTTTCCAAACTTTACTTGTCGTCTGTCACGTTAAAACACTATCTCTTTCCTCTGTGCTATTGAATGTGAACACAGCCGAGTCCTTCTATTTCCATGGGGTCTCATGTCTGGTCTCCACTTCCCAAATTAATTCCCAAATTAACAACATAAGCATTGCTTGGGCTTATCAGATGTATTGTCTGTTGTAGAATTTAAGTTAAACCTGCTGTGATCTATCAATGAGTTGATTCTGTGAAATAAAAGAAATCAATAAACAAAGATGACTGTACAATAGCCACGTCAATATCACTTATTGTAGAAATTGATGAGGGACATTTTACTAGTTCTTTGATAATTTTCATTGCATCGCCCTTTTCTCCCTGTTATTTAGATTTTGGAGCTTCCTGACACTCCTTTCTTTTTTTAAAAAATATTTTACTTATTCATTTTCAAGAAAAGAGGGAGAGAGAGAGAGAGAGCGCATCAGGGCCACCACCTGGCTTATGTGGGTCCTGGGGAATTGAACTTAGGGCCTTAGGCACTGGAGGCAAGTGCCTTAACCGCTGAGCCATCTCTCCAGCCCCACTCCTTTCTTTTTTGAAAGACATTTTTGTTAGAATTTTAGTACACAAACATACTACAGTCACATCGTATTCCAACCTGTTCCCCCTTTTTTGTACCCCTTCTCCACTCTTCCTCTACTGAGCATCTTCCTGTCTCCACATGGTCCTTCTGCGTTGATGTCTCATTCTTTTTGCCCTCCTCCATCCTTTATGTCCCCAACAGAATTGTGGGGGTGGTGACAACCACTGTGAGGTCATGAACGCAAGAGTTAGTTCAAGTCCAGATGACAGTGCCCCGACATATGCCTTTCCCTCCCTCTGGCTCTTACATTCTTTCTTCCTCTTCTTCCTTAATGTTCCCTGAGCTTTGGAGTGAGGGAGTGGCAGAGATGTGAGATTCCTTTCTGACTCTCAGCTTCTGTCCTTCCTACATTATTCTTTTTATCTTTTTGCTATTTATTCTGAGAAATTTTCTAATTCTGGCTTTTTAATGCATATTAACAATACATTTTCATTTACAAGAGCACTTTTCTATTCGATGAACCTGTAATAGTAAGTTAACTATTAAATGATGAGAAAATCTAGACCACTTAGTTCTTATGATTTCAGTTTAATCACACAATGATAAAGACAGAAAGAAGTGCACATTTTATGTCATGCCCTTTTAAAGGCTGGAATAATTTCATCAGAATTTAAAATATCAAGCTCATTTTTATGTCCCACGGGAGTGATTCATACATTCAGAGATGATCCCTGTGAGCTTTTTCTTTGCACATTTGTCTTGGCTAAATTATTACTTTCATGCTAATGACTCCTCAACTGGTGTGCATGCTTTGCCTGCCTCTAGTTAGATTCTATCCACAATGGCTTGGTCCTTAAAACTTGACTTGTCCTAAGCTACATTCTCCATCTTCACCACCAGTCTTTCTATCATCCTTGTTCAAAGTCTCATGAGGTCATTACAATTTCTGAATTTCAGATGCACAACATATACCTTTTTTTTTTTACTTTCTATACTGAAAATGTCATTGAAAATTTTACCCCATGTATCCTTCCTTCTAATATGAGAAAAGTCATTTTAATCACTTTTAGGAACTCTCAGATACCTCATTGATTTTTGAATTACTAAGTAATCAATGTAGATGATTACTCAGTCATTAATGTTTAATACTATATATTATATATTGGTGTTGTAGTCAGCTCCACACTGCTTGGATGAACTTCACAGAAGACACACTTTATGGGAGGAACAGGATTTATTTCAGGCCTACAGATCTAGGGGAAGTTCCATAATGGCAGAAAAGACTGACCTCCTTTCACAGATCCAAGCAGAGAGAGACTACCTCCAGCCAACACACAACAAAAGCAAGCACAAACCTGGCAGCAAAACAGCAGGCAATCCTAGAAAGCAGCAGGGACCCAGGCAGAACTCAGACTGTCCTGCATGCCTCTAAGTTTTCCAGCTAGGCTGCTGGAAACCTAAGTTATATGCATTAATAAAACATCTAAGTTTATTGGGGGATATTCATTCAAGCTACCACAATGGATATATATATATATATATATCTATATATATATATATATATATAGATATATATATATATATCTATATATATATATATCTGCTCTTTTTCTCTTCGCTGCAAAACTGTGATATAGGTGGGAGGGGCCTCTTTATCAGGGTCGATCTGTCCCCTGCTGTCCTTAGCTGAGATGTTAATTCTGCCATCATGCTTGACTATTAGCAGTTAGAATCCATTACTTGAAATGCCATTGCTGGCTCTGCAGGGTGGCAACTGAAAATCCAAATCATTTCTGCTACTACAAATCTTCATGACCATTTGTGGCACTTTGGGCTCTGAACTATCTTAAATCAGTGCTGCTCAAAGGCCCCCTTCTCAGGGTTGTGGAGACATTGGACTGTCCTCAAGACCTGGGTCTGAGATGTCACCAGCCTTACTGCATGTGGTAGGTACAAATGAACCCACTCGCCATTTTATCTTCATATCTATCCTTGTGAGAAGGGTTGCACTTTCTTCTAGCTCTTTTTGATCCTGAAGTCTTAGGAAGGAGAGGACAGATTAAGAGGAGTAACAGTATACAAAGTCCTTACCATGAATTTCTACGTTTTCTTCTTCCTGCTGAATTCCCTTCTTTTCTTGGTAAGCAGGAAAATTCTTTCTTAACATTGTCCCCCGAGAATCTCTGCATTTATATGCATCATACAGCTTTGTTATTAATACGTTTAAAGCAGAAGATTTAGTGTTACTTTCCTCCTGTCTCTTTGATATCCCAGATGGGATCTCAGCCCAACTGAAGGTAGGTCAGGGGGATAAAATAGAGAGACATGCCATGTAACACTTAGAGCAAGTATTAAGCTAGAGCTTTTCTTTAATTTTCTCCTCTTATTGGCTTCTATCACAAGTATCCAAGACCTGTCTTCTCTTTCAAATACTGTTTCTTATTTGTTTCTTCCTTTCAATTCTGATGGTTGTTGCCCTGGTTAAGACCCTATCAAATACCAGGATTATCACATTGGCCTCTTGGTGGAACTCTGCAACTCAGGTCTTGCAATTAGAATCTTTCTCCTATATTGTTGCAGGTATATGTTTATGAAAATAACACCTTTATCATGTTATTTCCCTATTGAAATTTTTACAATGGTTGCCCATTAGGCTAAGTTCAAGAATGTTTGTTTGATTTCTGGGCTGTATTAGGGATGCATTTTATCTATAAAATTTTATATTCCACTAGTCTCAGAAAGACATTTTCAAGTTGGTTTACTTATTTGCCTTTATTAGTCCTGCTGTGCTTTGAATTTATGCAGCATTTATTGTAATATCAACATCTTTTTTTTCTGCTTATGACAGCAATTCTAATCATTCCTAAAGGCCCATTTCAAGCCTTACCTGTTCCTGATGCCTCTGCCTGGTGATGGTCATTCAAGTGTTGTCTTGGTCAGTGTTTCCCCAACTTCCTTAAAGATGAGAATCACCCAGAGGTAATGGGGGGATAGCTTTAGAACATTCTAATTCCTATTTCACACCCCTAACTGTCTAAAAGAGTAAACAGTTTAGAGGTGGATGGCGGCATCCATATATGTCAAATTCCCAGGTATTTGATTTTTTTTATCTAACAATAACATGCCTATGAGGAGGAACAAAACAACTTTTGGGCTGTCTGAAGTAGATATGAAGTGATAGCATTGGTCTCCATGTACTCCCTAAGACTATTATGACCTTTTATTATTAATATTTATTTACACTTCTGGTAGCAAATGTGTGTAGATGGTCCAACCCAATCCCTGTCTCCCAAACTGCTTTTATCAATGCATAACAACTTGGTGTCATACAACTTAATTCAATTCTATCTTTATTTATATAGAGTTATTTCAGACCCCAAAGTTTAAGCACTCAGTATTACAATCCTGACATCAAATGACAATCGCATGGCTGAACAACTATGAATAAAAGTTTCCCATGACCCCCTTTTCAGATTCAAGAAGTCAGGAAATCTCTACTCTCATGGTATTGATACTTGGGCTATGTTGGCATAGAAGCAATGGGAAGAAACAGCCAAATCTTCTGAGAATACAAAGCAGCAATGGATGTTGGCTTACAAGCAGAAGGGAGGCATTGAGTGCAGACAGATCAGTCTGCTCCTTGCACAAAGGCAGAAACCAGGCTCTATTGGTTTGCTGGGGTGGGTCTGTGGGCAGTTCTCCTGTGCCTGAAGGATTTCTGGTGCTTAAGAGCATAAGGATGGGGTAGAAGTTGCAGCTCGGATGCCTTAGTTACTATAGCTGGTGAAGAAGCAGGAGGGCAGGAAACTTGCTTCTACAGTCTATCAGCAAAAACGGTCTTCAGCTCCTGAAAAGTAACCCTAGGCAATGGTTATCATAGCCCAAGATCAGAGATTTTATCTACAGAAAAGCTATAGTAAGAAACTAATAATTGGACTGGAGAGATGGATGAGTGGTTGAAGGCACTTGCTTGCAAAGACTGACAGCCTGGGTTCGATTCCCCAGTACCCATGTAAAGCCAGAAGCACAAGGTGGTGCATGCATCTGGAGTTTGTTTGCAGTGGCTGGAGGCTCTGGCATGACTGTTCCCTCCCCCTTCTTTGCTCTCAAATAAATAAACAAATAAGTAAATAGTTTTTTTTAAAAAATAGAAACTAATAATGTATTGTCCAGCTGTGTGACCACCACAGTTAGTGATCTTTATGTCAACTAAGAACAACTGCAGCTAGAAGATTATTAAGGCTTTATATCCATAACAATCATGGGTTTATTATATAGGATACAGATGAAGAGGCATGAAAGATGCACAGGGTGACAGGTAAACAAAACAAGCCACGTTATTTGTTTGTTTGAGAGGCAGGGTCTCACTTTAGCCCAGGCTGATCTGGAACGCACTCTGTAATTCCAGGCTGACCTCGAACTCATGTTATTCTTCCTGCCTCTCTCTCACCACGCTCAGCACAATCCACCTTTATTAACAGACATTCAAGTCAGTCTTATAAATAATGAAGATGTTCCTCTCAAGTACCACTGAAGAAATTCCAAAGTTTTTTTTTTTTTTAAATCTATCAGTATTTGGTGACACACACCTGTACCAGCTACTTGGGAGACTAATCTGGGAGAATGACAAGTTCCAGGGCCATGTGTGTTACATAGTTCAAGGTCAGCTTCTGCAGGAGCCTATCTTAAAATAAAAATATAAAGGGCTAGAGATATAGCTCAGTGGCTGAATGTTTGTTTGCTTAACACTTGCAAGGCCTTGGGTTTAGTACCCAATACCACAATCAACCCGCAAATAAATAAAAATAAAAAGTAAATAATTTTTAAAATGTAAGAGTTTTAGAAACTCCTTGCTGGGAACTGAGGATGAAGACCAACTGTATATTTCTTATTAGATCACAATTCTTCTACCTGACCTCAGGGGAGGGGCGAGGGGCTGGAGTTGGAGTCACCCCATCTGTGTAAGGTTGCGCTTCTCTTTCCCTAGCGTGGTTTTCATTCCAGGGGCTGGGATTTGTGTCCATATTTGCCTGGCCAACCTTGGGCTCCTTATTGAATGTGTTTGAGTGTAGGAAAGCTCAGCTCCTTTGCTGCCCATGTATACAGATTACCTGCAGGTAATTGGGAGTTTCTTGAAGGAACAGACTGAAGTACTGTCTGTGAGAGTCTGAAACACGGTTGCTTGCTTGCCTTCCTTTTTTTGCTCCCCGCTATCATTTCTCCTGAGAGACCTGTCTTCATAAATCACTTGTTCACAAACCCTCATTCCAAAGTCTGCCTCCTGGAAATCCAAGATCTTATCTCACCTTTAAAGCATAGTACTAAGCACATACAAAATCCAATGAAGATTTCTTAGAGTAGGTATTCTTGAAATACATAGAAATAAAATTTAATAAAAACTTAGTTGAAGGTATTGGAATATAATATAATCTGGAGTTGTCTATAGAATTACATATACTTTCTTAAAATTTATTTTATAATCATGGGGCATATTGAAATCTCATGCTGGGTAGGAAATAATGGCTTAGGTAAAATTATATCTTTACATATATTTACATTATGTATAGATATAATTATATACATATATTTATATATAGAGCTAAATTTTATCTTTCTCCATATATACATGTTAAAAACCTGAGATTCAATTTAGGACCAAAACATAGTGTTAAAACAACTGCCTGTGATTATATCCAATTGAATAACACAATGCACAGTGGGCAGCTGGGTATTAAATCTCATGTGACAGGATGTTGATAGGATGGTAAAAAAAATGCAACACATTTAAAGATGGTGATTGGCTTTGAGATTCTAGAAGCAGGTAATACTTCATTCCATCAAATGGAGTAAGGATTCCATTGGGCTGAGCGGAAGAGTTTTGTTTTATAGACAGATCAGGGTGGAGGTAAGGGGGTAAGAGGGAGGCGGAAACCAAGAAGCAAAAGCAGATGAACACTAGGAAAATAATTGATTGATTTGTATCAAGTTATCCTAGCAGGTATTTATTTATTTATTTATTTATTTATTTATTTATTTATGAGGATTAAAGCAGAGAGAACTTCATTATCATATTAATTAAAGCAGACCTGTTTAGCAAACTTGCTTGTTATCTCTTTCTCCTGAAGGTCAAACAACTTAGCTTTAGTTTCAGTTTATTGATGTGGAACTTGGGTGTTGGCGATGTTATTTTGATATATATATATATAAATATATTTATACGTATATTTATATATTTACAATGACCCCAAGCCCCACCTCTTACAATTTTTATTGTATAAGATTTTCCCTCCTGACCTGATGACTGGAACACAAAGATGAAAACAAGCAGGTGTTAAGTCACTTTGGTGTTCTTTCACTTCACATCAAAGTTGACATAAAAATTCACAGAAATCTTATGATCTGGGTCCACGAAAGGAGGTTGTGTGGTATGAGTGAGCCGAGCCAGTTCTGCATTCTCTGAGGCTTGCTGACTCTCCACAGTGTTTGCTCTACCACAGAAGCCTACAAGAAATGGATTTTACGTTTTCCAAGTGAGTTGGCCCATGTGGAAAACATTAGGAGCAGCATGTCTGCCCCTCACCACTCCTCCGATGACTCCCTGCCTCTTCTCTGGCTGCCCCAGCTCCCATCCCCATTGGACAGGCCAGCCTATTCAACCAGGTGGCTCTGTCCCTTCAGGTTGAGTGGGCATGGCTTCTAGCTGTCCTCAGCATGAGGTTTCTATTTTCCCACGTAGTGGATTTGAGCTTGGGAGAGAAAACAAGGAAGAGAAAGGAGCCCCAAATCTTTGGGCTGTGAGGTTCACAAGATAAGATGATCAGTGCCCTTCCTCCATGTGGCTGGGGAGGCTGATAAAGGTCACGATCATATTCCCCCAGTTACTCGTCTCTGACTCCAGTTCCCATAGGAGAAAAGAAGGTTATCTAGAGGTGGCAAGGGGAGAAGCAGGCAGCTGTAGAACAGACAAGAATGACACAGATGTCAAGTCCCTATGGGCTGTGTGGGTGAGGAGAAGTTAGCTGGAATTGAGCCATCCTGTAGGATTTTCACCTCAGAGATCTGCTTAGGGGTTGCAGGACAAGGGAAGAAAGATGCCAGAGGGCAAGCTGTGGAGAGGCAGGAAAGGAGACTGCTCCAGTTGCACTAACAGGTCAGGGAGGCCATTCAGGTCCCTCTGAACTGACAAGTGTCCTTGAGACACCTTGCTGGTAGTTGGTGCTATCCAGGAAAGCCTTGTAACCAGAGAGAAGTCTGTGACACAAAGAAACTGAGTAAAGATTGCTTAGTGCCTTCTCCAAACCCACAAACCCATCCCAATTCATTGAAGGGGATGATTCTACCACACGCGTGGAGAGGGGAAGCTGGACTTATTCCTGTAGCGGATATATTTGAGCCAGAAGAGAGAGTTTCAGAGTTTTTTTTTTTCCTGATTGGGTAACATTTGCATGTATGTAATGTGGCATTCTGGGACCATGCTTACACACAGAGTTCAGTTATATTTCATAGACACACTAAACTCATAGCTTGAAAATAATATTATATAAAATTTAGAATTATTTTGTGCCTTTTGACTTTGGCCTGTCATAGGAGATTAAGTCTATACTTCCTATTTGTGGCATCATATTGGTGCTGAAGAGCTATTGAATTTGGGAACATTTTAGATTTCAGATTGTCTGATTAGGGCTCCTTAACATACAGCCTGGCTGGTTTCATATGATGCTGAAGTGAAAGGAGGAGGGGCAGCCAGAACGTGACTCACCTGGATCAAAGGAAATGACTTGTATATATCATGGAAATGAGCAGACAGCCATAGAATCTGCCTGATGAAGGCAAGAAGGCAGAAACTCACCAATCTAGTGATTAAAAAAATTCAATTATTTCTGATTAATATTTCATGAAGTTCACACTGTTCAGTTGGATGATTACCCTTGGATGACCTAGAACAGAGTTTTTGCACACAGCATTTGTAGACCTTATCTTGAATTTTTGCCTGTCTGACCCATTCTTAAGATTAAAACAACACTTAGCATCTTTTCTTTTTTTCCTATGGTTTTTCTTCCTGGGCTCCAGGGTAGAGAATTTAATTGATCCAGCTATTATAGCCATGTGTGATAATTGATTGCTATTACATTCATGCAGAACATAAGTGACTGTACATTCTCATATAATTATGTATCAGTTGTGAAATGTATGTTTGAAGCTTTTGCATAAACATCCTGAAACTTTTTTTTTTTTTGCTTTTACTAAGGAAAAGCTATTGTGAACATTTCTCTGTGAAAACAAGTCCCTCAGCCGATGGTTTTTCTGTTTCGTAGAACATATGCTGGATGAATGAAAGAGTTTCTTTCACACAGTCACAATTTTTGTTTACTTGTATACTTCAGGCAGCAAATTTCCTTACCATAGAAATAATTCCATTTTCGGCTGTGTGGTGAAAACAAAAATCTCCAAATTGCCACTAGATGGTGCTGTGAGAATGCAAACGGATTTATCTTGGTCACAGTCGATGGCCGTAAAATCTTCATTTTGAAATCCATCCCGCCTGTTATTTTGGCTTGTGAAGCTAGTCTGATGCCTGCTGAACTAATGGATTGGGATGATGTCTATTGGGGGTGAAAGACTCTGCCCAGCAGTGCCAGGAGGTGAAGAGAAGTGGACACCCTAAGGGCCGCATCTCACCTGGCATTTTTGGCAACCTGATGTTGCTCCAGCGTCATCTTGGAACAGTGCCTCGAGACAATGTCCTTTGGCCCTGGTTAGTGCCCCGGTGTCTTCTAGATTACCTTGCTTGTCTCTGATGACCGGGATTGCTAATTGTTAACAGGTTATCCTTGGTCATTTATCTGGTTCTTCATGGAGAGCAGCCTCACCGGGAACTTGTTATAATTGCCCATTCTCTGGCTCCTCCTGCCGAGTTGGACATTTGGGGGGCCTGGCACTGGCTTGTTCCCCCGCCTTCCAGGGGATTCTGAGATGCAGCCTTTCTGGTCACAACGCTGCCTTTCTTTCTCCTGCAAACCCTTGCAGAGCGATTGCACAGGTGGAAAGTGCGTGCAGGGAATTTCTGCGTGCATGCCCGCATTGTCTTCTGCCTGTCACCGAGGAGAGGAGCCTCCATGGCTGAGGCATCCTCAGCCTGGGGTGTAATGATGGATTAGTCATTCACACGTCTTCAGGGAGGACCAGGGGATGCCCAGGAACGCCGCCAGGTGTCAGCCTCGCTCCTGAACCGTCCATCCCTGCAGGGGACCCAGAAAGGCTGGTTCTCTCTGGCCTTTTCCACTGGCATCAAAGAAAGGCGATCCAACAGCGGTCATTTATTGGCGAGTTGTTTGTCTTTTCCTCTGAGGCAGCCTGAGTCAGGACCCACAGGAAGAAAGGGACAGGCGGACGACCCACTGATGAATGGGTCAGAATGCTACCCGGGAGGACAGTGGTCCATTTCTGCCCCATTTCACTGCGTGGGGCCTGGGGGTGGGGTGCTAGGTAAGACAGTTCAAGCAGGTGTCTGGGATGCTCATCCTGGGGTCTGCTGTGACACCAAGTCACACACACATTGGGATTAAATTTGTGACGTCCATTCAACTGAGTGTCCCCTTATATCCTCATATACATTTCAATAATGAAATTTTTAGTCTTGACCAGTTTTGATATTCAAAACGGACACATTTTATAATATGACAGAAATGACTATTCCCACCCTCCCCCAATTATCCCATTTCTTTTTTTTCATTTATTTTCTTTCTTTCTTTTATTAGGGGTAAAGACTGAAAATCTAAAATTGTGGTTACACATTGGATGTATGTCCAATACTTAAGAGGAAATTTCTGACAAAAAAAAAAAAAAGAAAGAAACCCAAAAAACATACAGTCAGTGTTCAGATAAAGCATTCTAAACCACAAAACCGCTTTCATTTTTGCTTTCAGCTGCATGTGCCCAGGGGCCCCTCTACTGTACTTGCTATTTTAAAGCCTATGATAGTAAAACATATATATCAGTCTTGATGAAAGGGTGTCATTTTCATCTCATTCGCTTATACTGATCAGACAGAATGAAAACATTCTACAGCAATTGCCGGAAAACTCTAGGACCTTTGGCCAGAGTTGGAAATTCTCCTATCATTAAAAAATTTCTTTTTGTACTAAGCAAGGTGAGTTTTATTAAACTCAGTGTGTGAATATTTTCTTTTCCCTATTCCAGGAAATTCTGTATGTTCCCTCATTAAGCTTTTAACTAAAGGTAGGCGAAAAATACAGTTTTCCATGTGAAATCTGATTATGATTCAACTTAGCTTGCAAAAAGCAGAAATGAAGCTAATTATTGACATTGGAGAGGCGCTGAAAACCCTGTCTGGGAACTCCACGGTTTGGGATCCATTCTCAGTCCTTGCTCAGGAATCACATCTCGAGATGTAAATATTACCAGAAGAAACAACTTTTTAGGTTCCTAAATCATAGAGTTTACCAAGTTTTATCCTATGAATGGAGTTTGGGTGAGAAAATGGAGAGGGTTGGAAAAGAAAGCCTAAAGAAAGAATTGAAATGGTCGGGGGAAAAGGAACAAATTGTGAAGATTAAGGAGTGAAGTGAAAATTCTTTTTAAAAATATCATTTTAAAATATACATTGCCACAGCCGTAGAGATGGCTCAGTGGTAAAGGTGCTTGCCTGCAAAGCCTAAGGACTGGGGTTCAATTCTCCAGTACCTGCATCAAGCCGGGGGCAGAAAGGGCTGCATGCGTCGTCTGAAGTTCATTTACAGTGCCTGGAGGCCCTGGCACACCTAGTCTCTCTATCTCTCTTCTCTCTATCTCTTTCTGCTTACAAATAAATAAAAATATCAAAACTATATTGCTGGGCTGGAGAGATGGCTCAGCGGTTAAGGCACTTGCCTCCAGTGCCTAAGGCCCTGGGTTCAATTTCCCAGGACCCACATAAGCCATACCCACAAGGTGGTGGCCCTGGTGTGCTCTCTCTCTCTCTCTCTGCTTGAAAATGAATAAATAAAATATTAAAAAAAACTATATTGCTAATGGTATTTATTTATTTCAGAGAAAGAGGGAGGGAAAAGGGAAGGAGAGAGAACAAGAGAGAGAAAGAGAGAGGGGGAAGTACGGATATACCAGGACCTCTTGCAGCCATCTGCACAATGAGCTCCAGATGCATGTGCCATGCTATACATCTGGCTTCATGGAGGCGTCCTGGGACATTGAACCGTGACTTTACAATCAACTGCCTTCAACCACAGAGACATCTCCCAAGCCCAGGAGTTTGTTTTATAGTTAGAGCTAACCTGTCAGTACCCAAACTATGGATCTTTTAAAGTGGCTCTTTTGTGTCTTGATACTTCATTGATATGCCTTTGAGAACAATGGAAGTTACAGAGTAGGAAGATGTTTGGCATTTCAGACAGTTTTCTAGATTAGAGAAAATACTAGTACTTTGCTACTGTAGCCATATCCAAGGGAGCAGGACCTATGAGTAGTAGTATAGGTAATCTCTTGCCATTCAGAGCAGCTTTGATTATGAACGTGTGAACTTTTGAGACTTTTGTTTTGTTTTGCAATAGCATACGCAATCTTCCTCAATGCTGTTGAGCACTGGGATTCCGAAGGATTCGAAATGGCAGAGAGAGAGAGAGAGAGAGAGAGAGAGAGAGAGAGAGAGAGAGAGAGAGAGAGAGAGAGAGCGCTATTTTGTATTGGGCTTAACTGGTAAGCCTCTACTTCTCTGACACTATAAAAATACCAGACATCAGCACCTTTCTGTCTGAAAATATGAGCCTATTCCATTAGTGGGAGGCTACCCCATTTGTCTCCTGAGCTGTTTTTGTTTTCTATTGTTGAATACCTGCATTAATCTATCTCATCCCATTAAAGAAACTTCGTCAGGGAACAGTGAGGTAACTTATTTGGTGACAGCAGGCTTAGTCACCCTGCTGTGAGAAAGAGATGAATAATGTTCTTGTATCTGTTGACTCCCTCCTTTTAAAATGTATCCACCACTAGAGAAAGAGGGACTGCGGACTATGTTTTGTTAACAGTTTATCTTTTTCATATCGTCATTATCAAATCAAATGGTACATTTACTTACACTGTTCTTCAGATAATGAAATTGCTGGGTGACATTATGCCTTATTGTTTACAGCTCGCATTTTCAAAGACACAGTCATGCAAGCTTCAGGTTTTGCTAAGTGCTTTCGTGTTCATCCTGCTGGTTGCTTTCACCTCTTCTTGGCTATTTTGGCTGTTAAGTCTTCCTCTACGCTAAGCATTATCCTGCTTAGCTTTTGTGATTTACCTGCTATCTGTCAAAGCAACTTTTAGAATGACATTTTCTCGTTTTCCATTAGAGCACAGCATGAAGAAATGGATAGAAAGGATTATGTTGGTGAACATTTTCAGTAGCCAAAGTCATTGTGTGAAAATTCAGGGTTCTAATACACAGCGATTTGAGAAAATTCGTAACTTTTGAATTTAAGACAGGCCAACGTTGTACAAATAGTGCTTTTGATGCTTCTTATTTTCTTTTACTTCTAGGCTGTTCTTTTTCTAGATCCTAGATGGGTGGACCATGACTAGCAGGTTGCTCATGCGAGCTGGAAATTTTCCATCTTGGCATATTCGAGAAATCTCTTGCTTAGTGTAGTTGACAGTATTCAGTAGTACGAGAGTATTCATACAATAGTAGCTTATTCAAATAATTAACTTACTCTTATTGTTTTCCTGATTTTAAAAAAGGGAGTATTTGTCTCCCTGGTTATAACTCCTCTGAACACTAAAAAAATAAAGCATTGATTTAGGTAGACAGTCCCCCCATTTAAAAAAAATCTCTGAAACTGGAATACATATTATAATTAAAGACATTTTACAATTATAAATGGTATTAGTTTATTCTTTCTTAATGATACATAGAATAACATTTTAAATTTAAATAAAATTAATTGAGTAAAATTTGGACTTAACAGTGTTTCTCCAAGAAGATTACACAACAGTTTGTGCTGTTATAGTTATGATAAAAATTCTTGTGCCATTTTCATACACTCAAAGCTTGAAATATCTTGAATCTAAGGGAAAAAGATAACAGTGTATAAAGAAAATTTATCATAGTTTACAACCACCCTAGGCACACTGCTGGGAATGAGGTCACTTCTATTTGATTTGTCTTCATCAAGGTCCCAAGTGCACTGCTATTAGTTTGATCTTTTTTTATTATTTATTAATTTACTGTTATTAAGTATATGAAATGAGACAGGAGAAAGTTAGGCAGATTTCAGCCATAGATGGAGGCCCAGCAGGAACCAGAAGATGCCAACCCTCCTGCTGTTTTATCCTGGCACAGAGTGAAAACTCGTGTCTTAACACTGATCTACAAGCCCCCTGTCCACAGTCAAACATGCTACGACCCCAGCCCCAGATACGGGTGGACTCTATGATCCATCCTCCAGATTTAGTAACAAATCAGAGCTTCCCCCACCTACCTGAATTTAACACTATAAAGGTGACAGGCTGACATGTGCCTTCTCTTTCCTGGCTTCTCTAATTTCCGAGACCCCCTCGTCCTTGTTAGGTGTGGCCCGAACTTCCCCAAAGTGACATAACATCTAGTCTCTCCACTAGTATCTGCTTTATGGCCCCTCAATTTATCATGTGGGATTCCCACTCTGGATCTGCCTCCTAAAGCACGCAGCCAATGCCCAGTATGCTCCCCTTTTTTAAACTCTCTCAGATTGTCTCCTAGATTTCGCCTTCCTCAGGTTCTCAGCTCTTCTAATCTTTCCTTAAAGCTTTCCACGTGTTTGAAACCCCTTCTAATCTTTCCTTGGAAACCTGTTTTCCCATAGATGCCACACACCGTAAATCCATCCTAACTTCTCTTTAAATGTATTCTAATTGCTCTTTAAAAAGCTGCAATGTCTCTTAAGTGATAACTTACTTTCCATGAGCTTCTGGCTAGTCCAGTTTCTCCCTAAACTTCTGTCATTCTTAAATATGTTTTGCACATAACACCATGTTATGGCCTTCCTTCCCAGACCCAATTCCCCTTAAACAAATTCCACAATTTATTTTTTTCTCCCCAAATAAACTGAATATTGATAATCTATCCTTCTTGAATCTGTCTTTATAATTCTTCATTAAAGATTAGGAGAGAACCCAAAACTTGGGTTCATAAATCTGGGGGACCCACTGAACTCCTGCATCAGAAATTCTGTATGAACAAGTCTTGTGTTGGTACCCCTATTTCCCTCCTCCCTGCTCCCAATCCAGTGAGGGCCCTCTTCAGTGGGATTGCTGGAACACTGAGCTTTATTTTTTATAAACATATAATTATAACTCATCATTCCATTTATGGAGACCTATTTATTAAGAAAATCACAAAACATTAAACTGATCATGAAACCAAATGAAGACTATTTCATACATAGTATTTCACAGCTATGTTTTTGGTTTATAGAAGCAATTTTATAGATTATTTTGGACAAATGATTTAATGTAGGGTTAGGACAGTGATTAAACCACAGTACATTTACAGTGCTCATTTACCAATGTGTGTCACTGGAAGGGAATTTTCTCTACCAAGATAGACTGCTGAGACTTTACAAAAGTATATCCAGTAAAGAATGGACTAAACCTTTTCTTAGTTGGGAAATTTTCTTATTGTACACTTAGACAATTATCATTATTTCCAAAACCTTAAAACTGCTTACAAAGTATAAATCCTTTCTTTTTATTCTTCCTCCTTTTTCCCTTCCTCCTCTTTTTTTTCATAGTCTTCTTTTGTGCCAATACAATGTTTCTTGGGTGCCTGGAAACGTCTTTGATATTCAAAATTGGGGAAGATACAGTTATACTGTGACTTCTTCAGCACTCCTTCTTGTTTCCCCCATAACAAATTAAACTCATATTAAACAATATATTTTTATTTATTTATTTGCAAGCAGAGAGGTAGAGAGA
Source organism: Zapus hudsonius (assembly GCA_004024765.1). NCBI lineage: Eukaryota > Metazoa > Chordata > Mammalia > Rodentia > Dipodidae > Zapus > Zapus hudsonius. The sequence goes on along the minus strand of PVHP010004541.1, from coordinate 10,348 downwards.
AGAGAGACAGATGGAGAGAGTGGGTGGTCCAGGACCTCCAGTTGCTGCAAATGAACTTCAGATGCATGCTCCACTTTGTGCATCTGGCTTTACATGTATACTGGGGAATCAAACTTGCATCATTAGGCTTTGCAGGCACATGCATTAACCAGCAAGCCATCTCCTCAGCCCTAATCTCTTGTTTTTAAATAAATGAATTAGCTCTATCTATACAGCTTCTATTTGCAAAGACCATGATGATTACAATTGATTCGTTGCTTTATCCATTCAACAATTCAGAATGTCCCCTCTAAGTAAGGTGCTCCTTAATGAAATAGGGATACTTAGAAGAGCAAAACGAACTTCATGAACTTACCTGCTAGAAGAGGGAGGTCAACCCTACACAGGTTAAGTTTGTCTGTATCTATATCTATCTTCCAGATATATAGACATGTAATATGTGTATTATTAAATAGTTATATAGTATGTTAGAGCTTTGTAGATGCTGTTCAGAAAATGAAACAAGAAAAATTGGAAGTGATAAATGAGAAAAATTGTTTGGAAGGAGCAATCTCTCTCTTCTACTGTATTAAGTTTAGTTCCAGAGATTTGAAAGTTTAACCAATAAAAAGCAGATTGCTAAAAGGAAAATGAAAGTTATTAACATGTGCAATGTTGTGGTGGTTTGATTCAATGTCCCCCATAAACTTATGTGTTCTGAATGCTTGATCCCCAACTGATGGCAGTTTTGGAATTGGAACCTTGTTGGAGGTGTGTTTTTGGGGGAAGGCTTATGGGGGTTATAGCCAGCTTCCTCTTGCCTGTGTTTGGCACACTCTCCTGATGGTGTTATCCACCTGATTTTTGTGGGGAAGTGGCCAGACAAAGGAAATGAAGTAATTTGGGCTTCTGGGGAAAGCACATTGTGGGAGGTAAATTTACAGAGAAACCAATGTAAAATGAAGGTCATTTAGTAAGTCTTGTTATGCAGAGTCAAGTTGGCTATTTCTAGTTGTAAGAGTCATCTGTTCCTTGTCTGAGAAAGAGGAAAGAGGGTACTTTTACTCATGGAGACTGAAGGCTGGTTTTTAGGTAGAAATGGAAAGGGCAGAGTCTTTTTTGAGTTTGCTGTTTCTCAGTTATCTTCAATTCTACATCCCTAGAACCACCGTGGTGTGTTTGGGGATGGTATATTTGAATTCTCTTCTATTCTAATTGTAAACAGAGAAGGTGAAATAGACCTCATTTAAAGAGTAACACTGGGGGCTGGAGAGATGGTTCAACAGTTAAGGCACTTGCCTGCAAAGCCTAACAACCCGGGTTCGATTACCCAGTGCCCATGTAAAGCCAGATGTACAAAGGGGAACATGCATCTGGAGTTCACTTGCAGTGGCTAGAGGCCCTGGCATGTCCATTCTCCCTGTCTGTCTCTTCTGTCTCTGCTTGCAAATAAATAAAAAAATATTTTTAAAGCAACACTGGACAAAGATAGCACACACAGAGAGAAGAGGTTTTGAGACAAAGGAACAGAAAATACAGTGCAAACACTGAAGCAAGAGTGAGGGTGTGCTGGGGACAAACCTGGGAGTTAGGTTTTAAGAGGACTTTGCTCTTGTCCTTAGGGACACCAGGAATTTCAGCCAAAGGATGATATGAATCATTGACCTTTAAAAATTCCCACTGGGCACTGGGAGATGGCTCAGTTGGTAAAGTGCTTGATCCACAAGTGTGAGGACCTGTAATCCCATTGCTGAGGAGATGGAGACATAAGAGGATCCCTGGAGCTTCCTGGCCAGCTAGGCTCGAGAATCAGCCAGCTCCAGGTTCAGTGAGAGACCTTATCTCAAAGAATAAGGTGGAGAGCAACTGAGGAAGATAACCAATATCAACCTCTGGCCTCCACATGCATGTGTACACATGTTCACAGGCACCCACACGAATACATATTCACAGATACCCCACTCCCACACTAAACCATCAGTGGTTGATCATTTTGGATTTATATTGCTACTTTGCAATTTGACATGATGATCAACCTTGTATAAGTGGAAAGGTCACAAGTTAGGCCAATGTTTTGTTGTGAAATATGAACAAAGAATTTCAAGATGAAATATCCTAATCCTTCAATACAAATTGTCGATGTTAAAAACTATACTAAGATCCTTAAAAAAAGTGGCTATCAGTTCTGTTTTTGCTCTAGCAGTGTGTGATCAAGGGCAGGCGTTGTCTGCCTGTCTGCAGGTTGAATGTGGATATAAGGGGCTGAGGTTGTGTATGTGGGTCAAAGTGTTCCATGTTCCCTGTTCAATTGGTTCATGAATGAACAAAATTATTTCTATATTGGACTTATGCTGGATGCTGAAGTTATAATAGTTTCTTTCTTGACAGATCTGATGAAAATGTGAGTCACATGCTTGGATTTTTGTTGTTTTTACTAGATAGGTAGCAAAAATGTCCCATCAAGTTTTCTTTTATTAGATTACTTTTTCTTGACTTTCTTTTCTCTTATTTATTTGTTTTTCTTTTAGAAAGTACTACATTTATGAACCTATATTCCTCCAATTTTTCTGAAGTACCCCAGGAAGTGTGTTCTGCTAAATGTTTTCTCATAAATGTACTTATGCTTGCCATTTATTTATTTGTTTATTTGAGACAGGGTCTCATGTAGACCAGACTATCTCAAACTTGCTATATATTCAGGGCTTACTTTCAGCTCATGATCCTCTTGTTTACACCTTTTGAGTGTGTGCTAGAATCATAGGTGTGCATCATCAGGATGTACTTAGGCAATTTAAATGGTGATATAAGTAAGTGGAAGGATTGAGTGACTTTATATTTACCTGGGGCCTCCCATCTAAAGGGTGCATATTTGTTGTTCTGTTTTTGGGTGATGTCTCTCATCATGACTCATTCATGTCAAATGTATATGTTTGGGGTAGATTTCACTGAGAAATCTATGTTTCCTAAAAATAGAAAAAAACCATTCATTCAATTTCTGCTTCAGATTATTTAGGAAACATGGGCACACTTTGCTTCTGGCTGATTAATCTGTTATGAGGTGATTTCATAAATAGATAGCTCTTTTTGTTTCTCCTAGGGTAATGCAAGATTTTTGCCACCTGGTAACCATTTAGTAGCTTGCTGTCTGTCAAAATGGAATCATTAATTTAAGATCTACAAAACACACTGACCTCTTAAAGAACCATAAGCCACATTAATCACATAGAGAGCAATAATTAATACCCTTGCTGTGCATCTCAGCAGATGCCAAGAAGTAATTGTGCCCAGAGACAGAGCCATTTGGTGGGTGGTCCAAAGGTGGTATTCTTTTAGCATGAATTGAGATATTGGAAAAAAGTTTGCTCCCCAAATGAGTAAGAAAATCAAGGACCCCCTATTTTATCTGCTTAGCTGTATTTGCTTTGAGCATGCCCAGTGACAAGGTGGATTTTATTTATTTATTTATTTATTTATTTATTTATTTATTGCTGTCTCTGGGTAAAGTGAATCACCTTTCTTACTACAGCACCTGTGGCTTATTTCCCTCTGTGTAATTGCTACAGAGATTGCCCAAGAGATCTCTGAGTCTTGCTGACCAGCTAGTTTAGCAAATCCTTGAGCTCCAGGGTCAGTGTGAGACCCAAGGCCTCCTACTACTCTGAGCTTATGGAAGAATGAATATATATGTGTTTGTATCCTTACCTCTGGACCAGTACTGTTCCTAATAATTGTTACAATATCATTAGATACGTATTAAGTGGATGATTGAATAACATGTATGAACATGTAATGCATACTAACTATACTATGATAAAGGCACAAGCTTCTCAGATGCACGTCAGTTGGTGTCATAAGCACACCTTCATTGTTTAGCAGTGTGCTGCTTAGGGAAAGTACTCAACAAATGTTTATGGGATGTGCCCCTTGTCAACACCTCTGTATACCCTCTGAAATCTCTTTGGAATGTGCTTATAGGTATATGTTGGTAAATAGGGTCACTTGATGTCATAGTCAGGCACACATCGCTGGGATGAATTTCCAAACCAGGCACAATTTTGGGGAGGAAAGTATTTATTGAAGTAAGAGACCCAGGGGAAGTTAAAGGAAAAGGCTGTTTCCCTTTTACAGAAGCAAGCAAAGAGAGAAACTCACTATCAGCACCTCAAGCAAGCACACTGTAATTCACAAAATGCAGAACTGCCAGACCTGGGGTTCTGGCTTTTCTTTTGCATGTCTATCCCTAGTATTTTGCATCCAATTTGAAATACCTCAGGGTTAGCTCCCAGGAGGCCAGGCCAAAGTGACACTTCCTCCAGCCAGAAGGCTGAAGACAATTGACAATTATAATAAATTCTATTGGGGGACATTTACTCAAAACTACCACACTTGCCAAATTTTTTTTTTTAATATTTTATTTATTCATTTTCAAGCAGAGAGAGAGAGAGAGAGAGAGAGAGAGAGAGAGAGAGAGAGAGAGAGAGAGAGAGAGAGAGAGAGAGAGAGAGAGAGAGAGAGAGAGAGAGAGAGAACACCAGAGCCACCACCTTGTGGGTCTGGCCCATGTGGGTCCTGGGGAATTGAACCGGCGGCCTTAGGCACTGGAGGCAAGTGCCTTAAATGCTGAGCCATCTCTCCAGCCCACTTGCCAAATTTTTAAAACATGTACTCATATCAAAAATAGAAGTACTATGTAACAGATTAGAAATTACTTTTTTTAAAGACCTGGAAAGATACTGACCTTAAGTGGAAAATGCTGTGTTCTTCCAAAGGGAAATGGCAGGCAAAGTCCCAAGTGTCTTTTCAGAACTCGTTGAGAACTTCTGTCACAAAAGAAATAATAGAAACATAAGAATACCTTCCCTAAAAAGCGAAAGTTACACACATGAAGCTAATTCTAGAAACGCCATTAGGTAACTGTCATTCTGACTTTAGCTGTTAGTGACACTAAACAAGAAACATACTCTATGCTTCCAACTTCAATGCTGACAGATGCAATTTTTCATGTCAAAGGATTTATGTAGCTTATGCTACATAATTTTTTCCTAATGGAATGAAATGAATTATGTATTAAATACTTGCTAGTGAATAAGTGAAACTATTAAATAATTGCTATAGTTTAGATCTTAAATGCCTCCAAAGGCCCACGTATTAAAACTAGGTTCCCCAGCCCATGAAACTATTGGGAACTCTTAAGAGATGGGCCCTAGTGGAAGGAAGTCCCTGAGGGTATGCCTTTGAAGGAGATATTAGAATGCCCATCTTTTCCTCCCTCTTTTTTTTCAAAGTATTTTTATTTATTTGAGGGAGGGACGGAAGAAAGGAGGGAGGGAGAGAGAGAGATTGAGAGAGAGAGAGAGAGAGAGAACATGGATGCTTCAGGGCCTCTTGCTAACTGCAAAGGATGCATGTATCACTTATGCATCTGACTTTATGTGGATGCTGGGAATTGGACCTAGTCTGTCAGGCTTTGTACCTTTGGTCACTGAGCAATCTCACCAGCCCTCTTTTGTTTTTCTTGATCATAGTGAGGTAACCTACTCTCATTCCCAGTATCTCTCTGTCCAGGGCAATGTGCCAAGTAACCATGGAATGAAACCTCTGACACTCGGAGCCAAAACAAGTCTTTATAAGTTGATGGTGGCAGATATCTTGTAGCAGTGAGGTCATGCTACCTACCACAATAACTGAATGTTTTCCCCACTTTTTGTCCTCAGAATGCACCATCTATAGGGAAAAATAAAAGTAACTTGTGATTTACTGATATTTATTTCTAATGGAAAAAGAATTACCATGTACCAGTCTATCTTTGAATAGGGCATAATTGGTGAGGAAAATATATTTAATTTATCCTATCAATTTCAAGCACTGGTGCCTCTGTAGAGTTCATGGTTTCTACTTCCTCTGCACATCTGTGAGAATCTTGCTGCTTCAAAGTACTATATTTAGAAGGTAAATGTCTTCCTACTCCATCCTCCCTATGTGGTTTTGGTTTTGATTTAAAAAAACAACTGATCAGGGACGGGGAGGGGGGGATTGGGGAATTCGGGATAACAACGCATGGTTTGCCCACTAAATAATGTAACTCATTATGGACAATAAATATATATTTAAAAAAAATATGTCTGAATTAATTGAAATCAATAATTTAATTTCACATTTGAAACACATATGTTCAAAGCAAACTGCTAAAGTTGATCATGTCAATACTTTTTTTTTTTTTTGAGTGTTAGTGGTGCTCAGGATTGAACCTGAGGCTTTATGTGAGCTTAGCACATAGTTTGCCCTTGAGGTCCACCCTGGCCCCCCATTTCCACAGTTTTATTTATTTATTTTTTGTTTTGTTTTTTTTTATTGTCCATAATGAGTTACAACATTTAGTGGGCAAACAATGAGTTGTTATCCCCAATTCCCCGCTGCCTTCCCCTCCCCACTCTGCTGGATAACCTCCTCCATGGGTCGTCTGGATCAGTCCTTGTGACAGGGGATCATGGATAGCCTAGTATTCAGCCAGGTTCTCCTGGCCCTAGTATGTTGTTACTGAGGGGTGCCATGCCTCTGGACAGTCTCCCCCACCACGGCTCTCACAATCTTTCCACCCCCTCTTCCACATAGTTCCCTGAGTCATGGTGGATGAGTATTAAGGCTGCTTTAAGGTTGTGAGCTTAGGGGTCTTTGTGCCAAAAATCGTTGGTTTCTGTCTCATTGGCTTATCCCTATTTCCACAGTTTTAAAATGGTCTTTCAATACTCAGAATTTCTAAGCATGAAGCTCAGGGTTACTCCCTCTGTAATACAAAGCACCTGTAATGTGGACTATTTTATTTATTCATCATTTTTAAAGATTATTTTATGATGAAAGCAATAGCACTTGAACTCATATAATAAACACCGAGAGCAGGTATTTATTCCTGTAGCTGGGTCATTTGTCTAAACATTTTTATGTCAGAGATATTTTCCTTAAGAAAGCACGATGGAAGAAAAACACTTAGCATGCCTTTTGTTAAACAGAAGTAATTTTCTAATTTTCCCGCTATGTAAAGGTGCTTTATTGTAGCACACATAACTAATACATAATTACTTTGGGTTCATTACAAAGAAAATCAAAGGTGATCAGTATTTCGATGAGGAGCCTTGGCCGATATGATTTCTCAAGTCATGTCTCAGCCTCCGGCCACTCCTTTTCTTGAGAGGAAGCCCATCAATTTGATGTGAATTGGCAGTATTGCTTGAAATAAGGGTTGGGGATTTGTCAGGAATGAAAACTAACAGGCAAATTGAGAAGATTATATTGAATAAACTACAGTAAGAAGTAGTATTTGAAATGGACTAAGACGATACAAGAAGAAAGCTGCGATTTTAACAAGTTATTCCATGAACAGAGGTGGAAAAGCAGAGTTATTAGCATCTGTCTTTGATAATCTTAGGTTAGCTGAGGAAAAAATAATACACATATGTATAATTTCTCCAGAGCTCTTATATGAGTGGCATAAGATATTTCCATAGCCGATTTTGTCCAATATAGGCATAATTAAAGTAAGCTCTGCTGTCCTTAATATAAAAATGAGAAACTGTCAGATGGAAAGAGAAGATAAGCTTTCTCTGCTCAGCCACAGACAGTTGTGAATTGTGCAACAAAGAAAGAGTATCTGAAATAAATTGTTTAAAACAGCACGCAGCATACCTTAATCAGCTCCTCTTCTGATCAATACTGTCAGGACATTGTTTCAAATTGGCATGTTGAATAAACAAAGTTATACCATAATGATTAAAACAACCTTCATGGACCTAGGTCGTTTAAATTATATACTTTTGTTCATAGAATAAAAACCTCTGAAGCAAAGGACCATGGACTGTGGGTCTTGCTTAACAATTAGTGTAAACCACAGAACGGAGGATTGTAAACAAGCTATGGAGAATGGCCTTTTTGGCAAGGTGAGCAGGCCGTGTGAATGCCAGATGCCCCTTGTGCAAAGCAAGCAGGGCCATCTGACCCCATCCCTGGGGAGAATAGGAAGAGAGGCTAGGAAAGGAAGCTAGAGAAGATCCTGAATGGGGTGAGGGGGAGCTGCACTTGGGCACACTCATGCAAATCTATTGAGAAACATTGAAAACTGAGAAGCCACTTGATCCCCACAGATTTTTCCACTCAGTGACATTCTTTGTGCCTGAATTCTGCATCACAACATCGAATTTTCTGCAAAGAAAGAGAAGAATTTTATTTTCTGACCTCAAGGAAAGATGTCATGTTGCAAAAATTCTTCTGACCTCAAGGAAAGATGTCATGTTGCATGTCTGTAATCCTAGGTGTCAAAAGACCGAGGCAGGAGGATGGCGAGTTCCAGACCAGCCTGGGCTGCAAATGAAACCCTGTCTCACTCACCCTCCCTGTCCACCTTCAAAAGAGCACAGCTCAGGAGATGACATCCTTTTTTAAAATTGTCCATAATGAGTTACATTATTTAATAGGCAAACAATGAGGTGTTATCCCCAGTTCCCCAATGCCCCTCTTCCGCACCCCAATCAGCTGGATATCCTCCACAGTGGGAAGTCTGGATCAGTCCTTGGGGCTGGGGACCATGGATAGCCTAGGAGTCAGCCCGGTTCTGCAGGCCCTAGTATGTTGTTACTGAGGGGTCCATTACTTTGGGTATTCTCCCCCACCAAGGCTCTCACAATCTTTCCACCCCCTCTTCTGCTCAGTTCCCCAAGTTGTGGTGGGTGAGTATTAAGGCTGTTTTATTGTTGAGAATTTAGGGGTCTCTGTATTTCTGCTTTAGGTTGTGTCAAAAATCATTGGTGTCTGTCTCACTGGCTTATCCTATGTTGACTGTTTGGCTGTGACTATGGGTCACTTGTTCTTCCCATAATTCTCTGCGGGGTTCTATATGGATCCTCCAAGGTATGTCTGGGGTGGCTCATCTCTTTCCAGGATGTCACATATCAGAATGTGTTTCATTGGTAGGGTTGGATGAGCCACAGCTCTCTGGCTGCATTCTGAAAGATACAAACATAATCTCCATCAGAGAGTGAGATCAATATAGGTTAACTGAGATTCACATTTCTGAATTAGCTAGGTTCTATTTTTAGTAGCCTCTCCTTCAGTTGCTCACATAGTGCATCTCTCATTGGGGGTCCAAGAGTCTGGTTCCCAGTGCATATCACCCTAAGTCCTCAGTTCCAGTTAAGGGCTCCCCCTTACAAAGTAGAATATTTGGCTGGATTTAAAAGCTGTTGATTGCCTCCCCCAGGCTTTGGCTCCTCCATTGCACAAGTACTCTTTTCTTGGTTTGCTGTTCTCTCCCAGTAGGAGGTGTGGTCAGCCTACTCATGGCAGCAGACTATGTTTCAAGCCAGTGGTCTCTGTTTACTCCCACTGTCATTGACCAGCTTCCCCTGGCAGCTTATGCAGTGCCTTCCAGCACTAAGCTGACTACCATCTGGGGGTTGGTTACCATTCCGGACCTTGAAGGGTCTCTCGATGCTGATCGATGGCATTCTGTGGTTTCTTCAGCAACAGGGTTTTGCCTCAGGCCTGGAGATGGCATTCAAGAGCTTTGACAGAATCCTGTCTTATTTTTGGAACCTCATGGGTCACTTTGGTCAACAGCTCAGTGAGGAAGGAACCGGTGACTGGGACCAGGGGTTGTCAGACTGATTGATTTTTCACAGGCTTAGATTGTCTTCCCTACTACTCATGGCCCCTCTTGCCAGTTGATGCCCACTACTTGCTCAATAGGTTACAGTATGCTCATAAGGATTTTATGATTTTGAACCATTTAGGTTTAGCCTCATGCTTAAGCAATTCCCCTCCCCATCCCTTACCCCTCATTCATAACCTCTCACTTCTTCCTATTAGTCTGCATAGAGTTTATGGTTAGCCTGGTTAAGGACCACATATGAGGGAGAATATGCAGTGTTTGCCTCTCTGTTCTTTTGAGAGATCGATTAGTAGGATCTGCTCCAAGTCAGACCATTTTTCCCTAAATTCACTGCTGGTGGGATTGCAAGCTTGTTCAACCGCTTTGGAAAGCACTGTGAAAACTCATCAACAGAATGGACATAGAGCTACCAATGGACGCAGCTACCCCTCTACTAGGTATCTATCTACCCGCAAGATGTCACATCTCAGGAGAGAGACATTTGTGCAACTATGTTTATAGCAGCTCAATTCTTTTTTTTTTTTTTTTTTTTTTTTTTAATATATATTTATTGTCCATAATGTGTTACATTATTTAGTGGGCAAACCATGCGTTGTTATCCCGAATTCCCCAATTCCCCCCCTCCCCATCCCTGATCAGTTGTATATCCTCCTCTGTGGGCTGTCTGTATTAGTCCTTGTGGCAAGGTATCCTGTATATCTTAGTACTCAT